>JARFIW010001787.1:0-225000 GCA_036346225.1 Platerodrilus igneus | reverse complement strand
CCTGGTGTGTATGTGTGTGCGTGTGTGTGCGTGTGTGTGTGTGTGTTGTGTGTGTCTGTCTGTGTCTGTCTCTGTGCGTGAGTGTGTGTTTCTGTCTGTGGTAATATCCTTGGGACTGCTTTCCTTACCAGCTTCCGACCGTCGGCAGCCGGAAATCAGAAACCAAGAAGTTCGCATTTCTGTACGTGTTTTGGCCGTTGGCAGCCGGAAACCAGGGGTATCACGTACTGTCCCTGGTGTGTATATATATGAGGGTGTGTGTGCATGTGCGTGTGCGTGTGCGTATGCGTAAGCGTGTGGGTGCGTGTACGTGCGTATATGTGTGTGTGTTTTGGTGTTTGTATGTGTGTGTTTTGTCGTGCTGGTGTGCTATAATGGTGTGTGTGTGTGTTTGTGTTTTTATGTAAGTGTGCGTGTGCTTATGTCCGTGGTGAGGTCCTTGGGCCTATTTCCCTCTCCCGATTTCTAACCGCCGGTAGCCGGAAATCAGAAACCGAGAAGTACACATTCCTGTACATGTCCTAGCCGTCGGCAGCCGGAAACCAAAGAGGCCACGTACAGTCTCTGTTGTGTGTGTGTGCTTGTGCGTGTGCGTGTATGTGTGTATATTGTCGTGCTGATGTGTTGTAATTATTGTAGCGGACTACTACTACCGCGTTTCACTAATTTAAAACAAGTAATAACAAGAGTCTTTATTACTCACTGTTCACAAGTCTAATTAACAGTATATGCTTTATTTATAGATGTTTTCAATCCAATTAACAATGAAGCACTATCACACGAATGAATTTACAAGCACTAATATCCTCTTAAACTAACGTCTTTAGAATTGGTACATTAACAACACTAACACAACTATTTATTTATTACACTTGGTCTCTTTATGTATTCTACAAGCGGCATGTACATTAGACACGTGCACTTAACATTTATGTTTACGCTTGGTCTTCCAAATGCTCAACTATATAACTTTACACGATATAAATTTATGCTCGACATTCTGATATAGACTAACTCTGTACTTCATCATCGGTCTTATTTATACCGTGAATTAAAAAGGATGATGACTTATCCTCCAGTAATTGCCAGATTATTCTCGGTCCATGGAGAATTTACAGTGCTTGCGGCGTTTTGTGTGTTTGATGGGTTGCCTAATAGTAGCCCGCAACATTATGTTGCCAGAATATTTCCCCAGTAGGTATTTCTAATTGCGCTACAACTTTGGAAATATAAACATTATGTTACTGAAGCTAGTGTTAGATTTCGTAAAGCAATTACGAATATGGTTTGTATTTTCTTCTGTTTATTTTAGTTAGTTGTATTTTTTGATTAGATGGTTAGTATTGAGTCCTTATCCTACTAATGTTAGTATTCTAATGCTAATAAGTGTTCTGGGGGAGACTTGTGTTTGAGGTACGTTTGTCGCACTTTTGCCGTTTTCACTATTTTCACTGGTATCACTCCCGGTCGTCAGGATTCACGAGCCTTCTAGTAGTTCTTCAGGAGACACGTGGTTTCTGGTATGTCTTTGGGAGAATGCCGTTTGTTTGTTGCCGGTTCCCATGTGTCTTGGGTGGACTGTGCTTTTTTATTGCACATTCGATGCGTTACGTCAAACTTCTGTGTTTCGTGTGATCTGTGTTTGTCGTATTTGTAATGTGTGGGGTTTGTATGGTGTTTGTGTGTGTCCTGCCAGAGTCCGTTTGTGTAGCTTTGGTGTAGTATACTGGTAGTTTGGTGAGTGATTCTGTTTAGGTAAGGAAATATGTTTTCATTCCAGAGCATGCCGAGAGGGGTATGTCCCGTAGGATTGTCCTGTCCATTCCTAGGTCCTGTTAAAGTTCGGTGCAGTGGAACACCAGATGTTCTGATGTCCCCACCTCACCACATGTGCAGTTGTTGTTGTCTTGGAAGTCGAAGCGGTTCCTGTAGGGTGGATAAGGACCATGCCCCGTGAGAAAATGAATGAGTCTTTGTGAGGCGACCGAGTGTTGACAGTTTAGTCTGTCTCAAATGTTTGGGACTAGTGCGTATACTCTCCTCCAATTTGTGCTCTGGCTCCATCTATCTTGCCACTCGGTTAGTATTGTGTCCTGAATGTACTTTTTTATCCGAATTTCTGATGTTAGTTTTAAGATTTCCCGGACTTTTTCTGGTTTGTTGTTTTTTAACCAGTATGTCGCCGCTCTCTTCCTGATATACAGATCATGAGGGAGGACTCCTAATATCACGTAGAGGGCGTCGTGTGATACGGTCCGGTATTCTCCAGTAAGTCTTATTAGTGCCCCCCTTTGGGCACTGTTGACTTTTTTGTTTGGGTTTTACTAGATGTAATCTGGTAGCCCAGGTGCTCGCTGCATGGCTTGTTATTGCTCCAAGTATGCTGTATAAGTATAATCTTACACAGTTTAGGGGGATATTATACGTTCGTTGTGTAAGAGCTGCTATGCATTGCATAGCTTTACTGGCACCTACAGTCACTGTGGCAATGTATTTTTTGTAGTTCAGTTTTTCATCAAGGGTTAGCCCTAGGTATTTGGCCTCCCGTGTTCTTCGTATTCTGCCTATGTTCAGTTTAATGATAAGGTCTCGTTCTAGAGAACCTTTAACTATCATATAAGTTGTTTTGTCATGTGCTATCGTCATCTTATTTGCGTTGCACCATTCTAGAGCTTTGTTCAATGCGGTGTTTGCATTATGCTGTAGTTCATTTTTGGAACCTCCTTCCACCACCAACAAGATGCTGTCCGCATAAGCTACTACGGACCTCACCTCATTTGCGGTTTCCAGCTGCTCTAAAAACTCCTCAGTCGCAATGTCCCAAAACATGGGACCGCAGACTGACCCCTGTCGGCATCCTTTGGTGATTGATTTTGTGATGTTTTCAGTACCAGACAGTGTTACAAATCTATCTTGGCAATAGCTTCTGAAGGTATGATGTAGTTGTTTTGGTCATTGAATTTCGATTAGTCTATGGAACAGTGTTGGCCACCATAAGTTGTTGAAGGCTCCTTGTATGTCTATCATGATTAAGGCCACATATTTTTTATTTGAAGTGGTTGCAGAGTTTATGGCTTTGTTTGCGGCGTCTTCGGTTGATCGTCCTTGTCTAAATTCGTACTGCGCCGGGTGCATGCCTTTCGTCTTCCGATGTTCTTGCATTCTCGTGCACTGTAGTCGCTCGAAAGTTTTTCCAAGCGAGTCTAGAAGGCAGATGGGGCGGTACGAACCCGGAGTTTTCAGGTCTTTTTCTCGGTTTTTAGAGAGTATGATTACGTCTGCTTGCTTTTAGCAGTTTGGAAACTTTGTTTGTCTTAGACATTCGTTGTACAGTTTAGTAACTATCGGTGTGAGTTTGGTGTTTAGTGCCTTTGTGATTTCTGCCTGGATCCCGTCTGGCCCAGGAGCTTTTTTGTTTATACTTGCTCGAATAGCGTGTCTAATCTCGTCCTCAGCGAAAGGTGTTACGTCGTCCTGTGTTCTTTTCTATGGTGTATTCCCATTCGCGTTTTGTTCAGTGACTCTTTGTCGTTTGCGTATTTGTTCTTGTGTGTCCTCTTTCTAGTCGTCATCAGGGAGAAGTGTATGTAGTAGTTATGTCGCGGTTTCAATCCAGTCCTTGGTTTTTGTTCAGTCGGGTTTGGTTCAAGTCGAGTATGTTGTCGGTGGTGCAATTTTTCCTGTTACTATCTTGTACGATACCCCCCAAGCATCCGTCTGCAAATGTCTTTCGACGAAAGTGTCCCAAGATTTCCGTTTCATGTTGTATAGTTTTTGTTCGTATATCGCCTTGCGTTGTCTGTAGTTGGTCAGCTGGTAGGCCCTTTCTGCCGGTGTTAGGTCGGCTTGATAGCGTCTCCTTGCCTTGCGAGCTTTGTTTTTCAGTATCTGGACCTCTGTAGTCCATTTTAGCGGTTTTTGTGGCCCAGTTTGTCTCACTGTTTTTATGTTTCATAGTGTCTTTAATTGTTCTTGTTAGAGCTTGGGCATAAGCGTGTACGCTATCGTTGCGTTGTATATCAGGGGGCGGATTGAAGTTGTCCAGAGGTCTTTGTTAGTTGGTATTTTGTATATTGTATTTTAGTTTTTTTTTGCCCGTTTCCGCATGTAATGGTATGTTATACTTGTTTATGTCAAAAGTTATGAGGTTATGATCGCTTATTGTTAAGTTGTCATATACTTTCCAGTTTTGTATGTGGGGGTGCGCTAGTCCGTTTGCTATTGTGACGTCAATGTTACTCTCTGCTCCTGCCCGATGGTTTCTGTGTGTGAGTGGATTGACGGGACAGTTCATCACTTTAAGCTGTAGCTCGTTGATCATGTCCTCTACCCTCCCCCCACGCGCATCAGTGTTACTACAGTGCAACATTGGGGATTTTCCGTTTACATCTACCATAAAAAGTGCGGGTTGGTTTGTGTATGTACGTGCGATGTTTTTAATGTTAGTGATGTATGTATTGGGGTCCAACCGAAATTGGAAGTATGTGCTTGTCAGTATTCAGTTGTGTATGTTTTGTCCGGATATTTCTAGGTAGACGTTGTGTTCGTTCGTGTATCTTTGTATTGTGGTTGCTTGTATGTTAGGGTTGAATATTATGGTGGCTATCATTGGTCTGTGTCCCTTACATATCTGTCTGGCTGTCGTTAGCATTCCCGGTAATTTCCTGTTTTTGCAGTATGGTTTTTGTATGCAAAGTATATATAGTCGTTGTGTTTCGGTCAGGTGTCTGATTTCTTGCGATATGGTGGCGCTACGCATGGCGTTTAGCTGTCCAATTTTAATTGTGGTTTCCCTATACGTCTCAGTTTTTGTTGTCCCGTTTTTCGTGTTTGCGGTCGGTACTGCTGTTTGGAATTGAGCGTCGATCCCAGCTGACCGTGTTTCCAGTAGGTGTGTCTTAGTTTGGATTTCTTTATAATTGTTGGTTGTATGTGTGTTATTGTCCATATTTGGTTTTATGTATAAGTCTGTATAGTAACATTTTATACGTCGGACAGTCCTTTGAGTTATTGGAACATTTTCGGTGTCTTTTTGCCCTGGAATGCAAGCTGGTTTTATTTTCCTTTTTGGTCAGTTTAGCTTTTGTGTTTGGCATCTTGTTCCCCACAGTGGCTACAGGTGTCCGTCTGATGTGGGCAGTATTTTGAGATGTGGCCTAGATCTTGACATCTCATGCATCGTGGGACCACGAGATGATCTTTTACTGAAATGCATCTGTATTCTATGTATAACTTGTTTAGATTTAGGAGCATATTGCGTAGTTTACTGCTGACGGTTGCCACATGATGTACCGTGGGTTTGTCTTTTGGTCCAGTTTTGAAGCTGAGGACGAATTCTTTGTCGAATTTATCACAGCTTAGCTTCTATGCTAGGTTCTGCTTGTATATTAATGTTTTGACTTCTGACTCCTTTAGATACGTTGGGACATCATACAATATCACGAATGGGTTTCTTTTCTGGTGTTTTTCTATCTTTAATACCTTTGTGAGCATACCATGTTGAAATAGTTTCCTTGCTTCGTTTTCATTATCCGTGTTTATTATTAGAGTGTTATTGGTGTTTCGAATGTTTTTGATCTTAATGCCATCTGTTTTGGGGTTGATAGTTTTTATGAAGGTGTTCTGTATTTGTTTAATGGATTCACCACGTACGGAAGTGATGAAAACTGTACCAGTTTGGTTTGTCATTGCCCGTGTGATAGCGTCTTGTTTTGGTGGTTGAAGACTTGTTAGTGCAGCAATATTCGCGTATGTTGTCTTGGGTGTGATAGTTTCGATGTGTTGTGCGCTTACGTGTGTGTGCTGTGATTTTAGGAGATGTTGGTTCTGTTTTTGTAATTGCGTGTTTTGTTCTCGTAATAGTTTATTTTCCCCAATCAGTTCTGCTTGGCAAAGTGCCCATTTTGCAATACGTTCCTTCAAGACCTTCTTCATTCCTACTTTTAGGCGGTCGGCGGTGTCCAGTTCATTAGTTATGAATAGGTCCAGCTCCAGGTACATCGTGTAAACTGGGTGTTCTGTTGTAATATCGTTGGTCCCTTGCTTTGGTTCCATTATTCGTTTTGTTGTTGCTTCTGTTGAATTTGGTGTTTCGTAGTTGTTTCCTATTTCAGCTGTGATAATGTCGGCAGCATTCTCGGTGGTTTTTGCTGTTTTTGTTTTCAGATCTGGTGTTAAGTGATGGTTAGGTCGTTAAGACTACTTCCTCACCTAGGAGAGTGTCCTACCGGCATTTAGTAGTTTTGAATTATGCACTATTTAATTTCTAAGCAATAAGTTTTGTTTTGATTTTTTTAATCGTTCTACTTATTATTCTAGTTCCTGTGTGTGTTTTAGATTGCGTACGCTTGACCTTGTTACTGCATTATGAATGCAGCGTAATCACTTTTGTTGTTTCGATAAATAAAATTTTGTTATGATTTCACTGTGATTGCGGTTATTAATAAGGAAGTTAAATAGTTTGAAGGTTACTGTTACAATTCCGTGCAAAGTGTTTCTTATACGTAATAGCGTACAAATAATTGGTATTGGTATTCTTAGTAAGAGTTCCAGTTTCCACTATACGCCTATAAATATCCGAAAACGCTGGTTGATCGGGTATCATTCTATTAGAATAGCGCTCTAGCTTCTTTTGTATCTTCATTCACAAGGCCATAGATGACATGCATCCAAGCCATTTCAGAATTCGTAAAATTTGGCATTGCTATGAGATTATAACGAGTATTTAAAACACTTTTGCACTATACAGTTTACAACTTAAACATTTAATTTCGATAAACATGTGCAGACACAAGTTACTGTTTGAAATGCGAACTGTCAAAATTAATTAAAACGAGAGATTATCCACAACGAACTCAGATCCTACCAGGCGACTTTAAAAATTTTAACTTTATCTAGCGATTTACAGAAAATCGTTTTATTTTTCTCCTCTATAACGGTCACTAGTGCAAAAAAACTGCAAGAGACCAAAAAGTTTCTACACCAAACAGAAATTCCGTATTTTAAAATCTACCAACTGTGCACCACAAAAAATTCAGGCAAAGAGGAAGCGATATCATTTCCGAAAAAATATTATACTGTAGATTCTCACAACTATTTGACATGTCCAATGATGTATACCCTACAGCGTCACTTCTATTACAAATTTGATCTAGGTATCTCAAAAACTGTAGGAGCTATGAAGAAAAACTAAAAGAAACGTGAAATTTCAACACCCTATAAATCGGCAATGAACCGTTTGACTACTTACTTTTATATGAATTTTTAGTCATGAAATAAGCCAAAGGATTATATCCCGTAAGTACATGATATTTAGGAACACCCTGTATATTATTTTTAATGCTTCACACTATTTGCTAATTCCATGTGCTTTGAGTTCGTTATATTCGCGACTGTTTCTGCATCTGATAATTCTGGGCTTCAAGAATCGGTTCGTTCCACTCCGTACACGGAACAGGTTTGTCATTTAACAAAAGTCTTATTTCAGTTTTGCAACTGGAATGGTTTCGTTATCGAATGCTGCTGTATGCATATTAAGTAAATAGGTGCGGCGAGAACTGATCCGGAATTTATTATTTGGTAAGTACGTTTAAAATTTTGTTTTTAAAACAATTAAGGCTGTATACTAGATATTTTAAAAAAGTTTGTTAAAGTGTTTACATTTTATTAGTTTACAAGGTACGATGCTAATGACAAATAGTTGTCGTATAACGCAAAGTAATGGAATTTAAAATTTGTCGATTTCTCTTATGAACATTATGAACATAGTGACCATGTTCCAGTTAACTAGAAACTAGCTATTAATTGGATATTTTTAAATAAAACATGAAGTATATTATATTTTTGGATAGTATGGACAATTTAAAAAACCTATACAAGGCACATAAAATAAAGTCAGTTGAATTATGTTTAATATTATTAACTACGTTATAGTTTCATTGTCCTTGTTGCTGATATAGGAAACAAAACTAAAAGTTTTTCAATATTTGTTCCAAGTTTAAACAATGTTGTGGCAAAAGCTTTGATGTTAACAAAAAAAGACGCATTTTCACCAACTACAACAAAATTGCGTTTCACTCAAGTTCCTGGTATAATTTTAAATTTCTAACATGTAAAACTAATAAATACTTAAAGTATTTATTTACTAAAGTCGAAAATCTACAGCCTACGGAAAACCTAATTTTCCTTGCAGTTTGCTGTGATTAAAAAATTTAAATATATATACCTAAAAGAAAATGGCAAAAGACCAAATAAGTCGAGTTTCCCAACGCTCCATGCGGATGTGAAGCTACCAATTCGAATCCTAGCAACACAACTATTATTACAGTTGTTACGTATACGTACTTAGACGTCGCCGGAAGAAAAGTAAATACCAGGCTAACTATCAAACGCAGAGAGTGGGGGCATTCACCTAAATACCAAAAAAAAAAACATATTGCCCACGATTATCTAGTAACATAAAAATAAATAAAAGATTCTGTACAAACAAGCAAAAAGAAAATAAATTAAGTGTTATTTCACAGCAAGCAATTATATTGTATGGACAATTTAGGAATTTAGATACGAAGTGCACATCTTGTATTTCACACAAAATAAATATAACCAGTAGTAAATAAACCTGTGAGAGCTTTTGTCAAGCGTTTTTTTAAAATTTCACCTAATACTTTATGTAAAATAAACTAATTAGTAGGAAAGAATTAACGTGTGAGTTCCTTCGACAAGCATGTAAAAATAGTACATCGCACCTGTAGAGCGACAATATCAAATCGCAGCAACAAACAATAGTCCTACAGTGTCACATTTCTTATCAGGTAACTGCACCAAACGTTGATTCGGAATATGCCATTGACACACACACAAAAGAAAACGAGTTGCATACCTGTAGGTGTTCCGGATACTTAACTCGCAAGTCGTCGGTCGTGAGTCAGCACAACAACGCCATGGTCGTCAGGATCTATTTACCCTACTACCATAACTGCAGCAGCGGTTTACGGACAAAAGCAGTTGGTCTACAGACAAAAGCAGTTGTTCTACACAAAGAAAGAACCCACTTGCCTCCAGATAACAAAGCTAAAAAGAGAATCTGATTAGAATGGGGACACCTCCTAGTTGTCGGACAGAAAAAAAACAAACGTGCATTGCCTTGAAATACGGCGAGGAATAATGTACAAAATATTTCGACGTACAAGCTGTAGAATCAAATTAGGCGGCTCCGTGGCGTAGTGGTATGTGTGTGACTACTACGCCCAAGGTCCCGGGTTCAAATCCCGACACGGTGCGTTTGAAAAATGTTAGGCGAGCATTTTTCACAAAAATACACCCTCGTTCGGATGAGAGGTAAAATGGAGGTCCCGTGTGTGAGTGTTGTCACGCACGTTAAAGATCCCTACCTTGCTTGAAGCAGCAAGGGTTCGGCAAAATTCCAAATTTTTCAGGTAAAAAAAAACTCGCTTCCTGGCCAATGTAGTACCTTCGGGTGGAGCATTGGAAAATCAAATGTAATGTAGAATCAAATTCAACAATAGTTCAAATAACACGAATTCGAACTGCAAATCCTCGCTTATCGAAGCGCGATTGAAACTGGAAAACTCGGGTTTTATTGGATAGTGCGCGACCTTATTTCAACAAGTCTTTACATTGAGCAATAGAAAAACCCATTATACGCGGTTGTAATGTATACCAGGATAATGGGAACCTAAACAGGATATAACCTACTTAATAGTAGCATAAAGTAGTCATTTCCAAATAAATAAGTTCAAAATGAAAATTTGTAGAAAGCGTATTATTATTAATTATGTTGAAGGATTTAACAGACTACCGGAAACCTAAAACAAGGCATAGACTATTTAATTTACTGAATAAATTTTTGTTATAAAAGCAAAAGGGATTTGAGTTAACCAGGGATATTTTTAAAAACAAAATTGAACGCAACAAATCCCCCCCAGCAAAATTAACAGATCGGGGTAGAAAAACAAAAGTAATGGGTGTGGGCAGGACCAAAAAAAACAAAAAGAACAAAAACCTAAACATAAAAAAATTCGCTTAAAAACTAAAAGGAAATTCGTTACGAAAACCAAACAAAAAGAAAACAGAAAAAGAAGAAAGAAGGAAACACCTCAAAATAAAAAAAAACTCTTGTCGGGCTCGAAGATCCAATAATAGGAGAGAGAAAAAAAGAAGGAAGGGAAGACGGATAATACGCAATCAAAAAGGACTAAGGTGGAACGCCCTCAGCACTACGGAGTCGTCAACGGACGGATGTTTCTCAAAAGAAATAGTACGGTTATCAACCTCAAAAGAAGAAAAGGAACGAGGAAGAAAACCAACAGTGCCAACCAAATAGGACCCAAAGGTCAAGCATCAAGTAAACAAAGAGACAACAAGGGAGAATGAGAAGAAGAGAGGAGGAACGCTGGTAAAAAGAAATGGTGTACTACAAACTGCAGTAACCAAAAATTGTAACTAACGAACCAAAGAAAAAAAATGCTAACTAGTCCTAAAGTTGACTAAGTCGTGGTTCCCGAAGAAAAAAAAAACGGACTAAAAAGCACTTATCACAGGAGCGAATGGACGAATCACAATCGGACTAGGGACCAACAGCAAAGAAGACCAGCAACAGGAAGAAGGAAAGGAATATGGAACGAAAGGAATGAGAAAAAAGAAAAAAAATCAAAAAGAATAATACCAACAAGTACAAGTACCAGAACCAACAAAAAAACCTAAGAATCGTACAAAACAAAATAAAACAGAATCCCAGTCCGCTGCAGTCGCCTCTTACGACAGGCAGGTCGTACCATGGGGCTATTTTATTCCCGGAACCCACACGGGTTCAAGGGCTACAAGGGAGGAAACGAAAGAAAGTAGAACCAAGTAGAATTGTGTGTTTATGAAGTGTATGGGTGTACGTGTGTGTGGGTATGGATTGGACGTTTATAAAGTGTGTGTGTGTGTGTGTGTGTGTATGTGTTGGACCGCTGTAGTCGCCTCTTACGACAGGTAGGTCGTACCGTGGGACTATTCTATTCCTGTACCCACACGGGGTGCAAGGAAAAAGAAAAAAATAGAAAGAAAACCCAGCAAACAGGCAAGTAAATGAATAGATCGTAAAGTCCAAAAATCAAGTCTGAAAGAAAGCAAAGTCGGCATAAGAATCTGGGGCGCAAGGACTAGATATTGGGCTTAAGGCGTTTACGCCTCCAGAAGGAAAACGAAACGAGTTCAAGGACATGGGGATTTCGTCGACCAACATCTTCCGGTTCTGCAACAGTATAGACAAATTTCTGCCTGTTATGGGCAGTTTTCCGCAAGACAGGAACATCAGGGGCAAACTTCTTTCTTGGAGGGCCGCATATGTGTGTTAAAAATATTCACGGGCCGTCGTGTCAATTTTTTTACATAAAACTACAACACCCTTCTTTAACAATTTTTTTTATTCCCCCAAAAAAGAAATACATATATCAATGGGAACTATGCAGTTGTCAACAATCATCAATAAGTTTATTAAAATTGAGTATCAAATTGCTGGTACTAATGCGCACCACAGACTGTAAGTTGGCATCAGTCAGAAGTGACCTGTTTTTTGATTTGTTGATTTTCATGGTAGAAAAGATCTGTTCACATATATATGTGAAGGCAAAAATAACAAACATTTTTCGTGCAAAGTCTGCTTTCAATGCACCTTCTGCCTGCAAGTTGATGAGTTCCATTTGGAGAGGAACTGGTGCTGTTGCAACCTCAAAGCTAAAGGGAGATGTCAATATGTTGAATTGTGGTTCCAGAGATTTGAAGTCCACAAATCTTCTTACGAATTCCTCATTCAGTTTGGAAATCTGCCCACTATATTTTTTACAATATTCAGTCAAAACAGTCTGAGTTTGCATAATTGGGAAATGAGCAAAGTTTTCTGCACTAAGTTGCTTAGCAAACAGTCCCAGTTTGACTAGAAATGATTTTATAGCCACATATAACTCATGTGCAGAAACACTTTTACCTTGCAGTTTCGTATTTAATTCATTCAGCTTATCCATGACGTCATGGATTTCATTGAAAGCAATTCTTCACTGATTTCAAAATTGTGCTGGACGCCACGTATAAAAATCAACAACTGAGCTGTATCCTGGACATCAGCGCTTTCATCAAGCGCCAGAGAGTACCACAGAAAATTCGAAGCGGTTTGAAGCAGCTGATCCGTCAAATTGGAAGAAATATCTTCAATTCTCCGCACCACAGTTCTGCGTGATAAACTAATAGCCTCAAATTTTGATTTGGCCTCAGGACAAACAACATTAATTGCATCCAGCATACAGTCTTTTATAAATTCACCATCAGAAAATGGTTTATTGTGTTTTGCAATACTGTTTGCAATAAGAAAACTTGCTTTGGTGGCATCCGTTTGAATGGTAGATTGTCTTTTTAAAGTAGTTTGCTCCTGCTTTAACTTTTCCAGCAGGTCATTAACCTTGCGCTGTGTTTCAGACTGAAAAATTCCGACAAAAATTAGGATGTTTTGTCTAAAAATGACGTTTCAGATTTCATTCCTTGAACACTGCAAGACTGTCAGTCAGATGAGACACACGGCCTTTATTCCTATTTCCGTGAAGAAGTTTTTTCTAGTCCATTCAGAGTTAAAAATT
Source organism: Platerodrilus igneus (assembly GCA_036346225.1). Lineage (NCBI taxonomy): Eukaryota > Metazoa > Arthropoda > Insecta > Coleoptera > Lycidae > Platerodrilus > Platerodrilus igneus. The sequence continues at coordinate 212,368 of JARFIW010001787.1, read as the reverse complement.
CGACACTCACTATCTATTTTTCTTTTCTTGGCTGGCTTGGAATTACTCATTGTGTTATTAATTTTGTTTTACTATAAATAATAAAAAATTATATACTAATTAGATATAAAAAACAAAAATATTACAAACAAAAATTTTACATTACATATAAGATACAAAAACATTAAATAGAGCATAAAAGAAAGGATCACAAGTATTTTCAAAAAATCCGAAAAACCAATCAGCGCTTTGCAGTTACTGTTACTACGATCAATGAAAACAATAATTCCATATTTATTTTTAAAAAATTTGATCTCATGTTTTATGAAATAATATTTTTTCTCTACGACTATCGAATAATATATCCATTCTAGCTTGATATTTAATTGACGAATGATATCAATTCTTCACCCCGTGAATTCCAAACTGGAATTCACGGCCTGTCGGCCAATCAACTCGTTCTATTTTCATTATTCACGGGTACTTCAACAAATCATATAGCCTTGTAATATACGCGTTGCATAGCAAGCGTCTAACAAATTTTAAGTTTCACAATTTTAAATATCTAAATTAATGTTTTTGCGTAAGTTTTGTTAAAATGAATTTTGATAACAGTGAAAGCGATAATGATGAAATATGTACGCCTCCAGAACTTCCTGCCAAAGCGGTAATGATTAATCTATTGCCCGAAAAGTCAAAAAAACAATACCATCAAATATACCCGGCTTTTATGGATTGGAGAAATCTTAATGGTGCAAGTTCATTTTCCGAGAATGTTCTCTTGGTATATTTTACAAATCAGTACACCGGACATAGCTTTCGTAGGTCATCTGCCACTCTGTTAGTTGATGCAGGTGGAGATATTACAGCTCTCAAACGACACGGGCGCTGGAAAAGTATGTCTGTAGCTGAAGGCTACGTGGATGATTCCATGACAAATAAAATGAACACTGCGAACAAATTACTACAGTCTGTCGAACAAAATAAATAACAAACATCAAATACTAATACTTTAAGTGAAGTCAAGATCAAAACTCAACACCAGTTGTATTAAATATTAGTAATTGTATTATAGCCCCGTCGTGCGGGTACGCGAGCCACCACAGCCAGTTGGTAGCAATGTTAGATAATTGCGATTTGACGCGCAATTAAAAGATTACGTTACGCAATTATATAAAATTACTACATCACATAAAAGAGAAAACAAAAACGGTACTCACATGAATTGCAGGACTTCTTGCAGAATTACTCCATGATGTCGGCAGCGGCTTCGCTGGTCTTTCGGGCGTGGGAATTCTTTGAGCCCGGTCGAAACCAAATTCGATTTGTCTTCTCTCTTCTGTATGTAGAGGTACGATAAAGGAACTGGTTTATAAGGAACGATAATCTGAGATAAGGCAAGGAACATACATAACAAAAAAAGACACAATAAGACACAAGACAACTTCGCTTGTTCACGTCTCGGTGGCTAGTCTCAACACGTATAACGGAAATCCACTACTCCCTCCTTATTCGCACACCGCGTCGGCGAAATCTTGCGCAAACGCCTGTCCAAAGTGACGGAAATACGCGCACGTCTTTTTAAATTTATGGCGCGAAATTCTTACAAATTAAAACTTAATTGGGAATGTTTAGTGCCGATATCGGCACGTAACAATCGCGACAAAGCCATAAAAGAAAATACTTAAAAAAAGAAAATGACTGTTAGCACAGCAACATCTTAAAATCTAAATCCTAACTAACCTACATAAATCCTAACTTAAATCCTACAAAATGTTTATTTAAGGCGCCACCTGGTTTTTTCCGACCGATAACACGTCTTCCGGATTACCAGGAAACGGGAAAGGGCACACACGAGTCTTTGGTGTGGCGCAGTTATAAATGACAGCACAAATTTGTCTAGTAGCATGAAACACTACTTAAACTAAAACAAATGCGACAAGTCGGCTAAGCTATATACTAAAACTAAAGCTAACATTACAGTTTCCTAAGTGCAAACGCACATGAGCGTTGCATCTAGACTGTTTCTTCGTTGGCAAAAAAATGCCCAAATTTAAAAATGTTCTAAAGAGTGAGTTACTCTACACTCTAGCAAATTTTTGGGTACTGGTACTCTGGTTTAATAAACAATACACATCAAAACTTGTCCGTGACATGGCTGTGAATCAACAAATTTACCAAACGTACCACCTTACTAATTCCTTACGTTGCTAACCTAACAAATTACAATTCTACCATCAGGTTAGCTTTTTCACTTAATATTAAAAAAAATAATTCCTACGTCTGGTCATAAATACCAAACGTTAAGAAGATAAAAAGATAAAACAAAATCTCAAATTATTATCGAAGATCATAGATAAGATAACGATATTGAGCTTAAGTTATTATCAAAGGTAATAGGTAAGATAACGATATTAAGCTTTAGTTATTATTAAAGATAAAAGGTAAGATAACCATATTAAACTAAAGTTATTATTAAAGGTAATAGGTAAGATAACGATATTAAACTAAAGTTATTATCTAAGATAGTAAATAAGATAAAGATATTAACCTAAGTTATTATTAAAGACAATAGGTAAGATAGCGATAGAGTGGCTCCGTGGAGCCGTTACATGGGAATTTCTCGTGTCCCCTAAAAAGAACGACCTGTGAAGCAGGCCCGTTTGCAATAAACGGCACGAGGGACCGGCAAAGGCATTTGGGTGCATCCTTGCACCCGGCGTTAATTGATATCGGTACGATATTCGTACGATATCCACACGACATTTCTACATACACTCACACATTCACACACTCATACATACATTCACTGTTAGCGACCATGTGCGCTGACAGCGGCACCGCATGACCTCACGAAAGATTCCCAGAGACGTGGTCCGGGTGTCTGTGAAAACCCCCCGCGCAACCACACGGTGACTAACGGAAATGAAAAGGCAGTAGAAATAGGAACGGTAGAAAGAGGTAGGTGGGCATTTGGAATGCATAAGAGGCACTTCCATGTACAAGAAAATAGAGGAAGGGCTCGCATTGAGCTAAAGAAACAGAAAAGGTGGATAGCAAAGCACTATCCAACCAGCCAATGTGGTCAATTGCCCGGAGTGAGGGAAAAATCACTCTTATGTAGTAGACGGGTGTTCCGGGACGAGAACAGGTCTACCGAAAGAAAGATAAGACAGAAACAGAGACAGCGGGATAAGAAAAAGTAGAGTTTTTGGACAAGCGTCCGAGAGAAGGTAGAGAGTTGTCCCTATAAAACACGGGTCGGTCTGAAGGACCACCTGCGATATTAATCTGACAAGTTTAGGTTTAACATAAGTTAAAAAATCACTAGGCTCTTAACGAGAACTAGTACAATCATTTTCCTAACGAGTGAATCCACTAGGATAAGAAAATCAGACAAAAGTTGACACAACAACTTAAAAGTATCACTACAGATACATTCACACAAAAATCCACTGTTTCAAGGTAATTTTTTAAAACGGTAACACCTTAAACACACAAAAATGCCTAATTATAAGCAATTAAATACAGACACACTGTCCCAATATGCTGAAACAACCAAGAATTTGATAAGATATCAATAAAAAGCGATAGCACCTCACCACGAAGTTCAATAAAAAAGCAACGAAAAAAATGTTTATATTTTATGATGATTTAGTAAAAAAAGAAACAAATAATGATATGGGATAATGTGGACGACTGAAATAATTCAGAGAAAAAAACACAAGGAATAGAAAGTTCTAGTTTTTTGCAACTGCGAATATGAACTATTTCTTACAATGGCATAGGCCGCGTTTCCTATGTGAGCCCAAAGAAGAAAGCATCCACTCTAACATCAGCTAAAACCAATCATAAAAATTTAATTGGGTTATTGCAACCAAAGTTACGACAATTACCACAAAATTAAACGATGTAAGATAAATACTAAAAACAAAATAATAAGTTGCAGGAAAAGTGCGAAGATTAATTAAATGAAACGACAGAGTTATACTGGGGAATCTAGAGAATAAAGCGATATATAAGTAACGGTAAGTTCAAGGAAAAATCAATCAGAAGCAAAAAGTTTAAGGTAAATAAGTTAAACGTGTAGACGGTAGGTGCTGTATAAAGAAAGGAATAAGTAATTGAAGTTAACTAATTGATAGTAGAGACAAAAACCATTAGGTAAATCGCTAAGGAAATGAAAGGTGAAAATTTTTTGGATGTACGTAGGGTTGAACGATTTTAAAGATAATTTTATGCCAACTAGTGTAGTTTAAATCGATATGTGAAGAGATAATAGTAATCAAAACTCGATTTCCTGATAAAATTGTTGAAAAACGGCAAGATATCTTGTAACACATATACTTGCTAGGATGAGAAGCTCTCGTTTGAGTTTCACTTAGACTAATGAAGAAAAATTCCAACATCATTCTTAAAAAAATGATTCACAAATTGCTAAAACAACAAACTTACCAACCAAATTCTCGTCTAGAGTTACGTAATGCTGAGCGACCGGCCCTTCTTGGGTCTCGTCTAGACTTACATACAGCTGGGCGACCAAATTCGACAGTAAATCTCGCTTAATAGATCGTAAAATGCTGCGTTGGAATATCGATGTCTAAAAAAATATGTTATCAAAACAAAATCATACTCGCTACACAAAAGAAATATTCTACGATACATGTATAGAAAAACAGTATTCCAAATTATTAAAATATTCTTTTGATATCGCGGAAATTATCAACAACTATCGTAAATGAGCTTAAATATAAAACGTTAACAACAACTTCATTATTGCAGTGTTTAAAGGAGCAGATATAAAGCGATCCAGTTTATTACAGCGTTTTGAAAGGTAAAAGATATAGTTAGATAATTGCGTTAGCTGTATTTGAAGACAAACATTTCTTTAAAAAGGGATTTGTAGGTTATAATTGTTTAAATTACTAAGAAAACACTTTTAGGACGATATCGGAGTAAGATAGTGTTTAAGACAACAAATATAAGGAAATTAAGATACTATAACGTTTTAGAAGATAAAAGGTATACTAAAACTCAATTGGTTGTGTTGTAACGTGCATTTTTGGTAATTTAACATTCTACACTTTACCAAATACGTAAAATACATCGTTTCTTTGGGATCGCTGTTTGTATCAAGTAAATACTTCAGAATAATTCAGAATTGTATGCAATTTAACTCGTGGGTATTAATTAAAGATAGATAAATTGAAGATTGATCTCATTAATAAATAAATTCCAAGGAGTGAAGGTTAAACAGCTTGTAATTAATTATAGATTGCATCGTTCTTGTCTGGCCGTCGTATAAATTTAGTTCCTTATGTGAATATACAAGTCTAGATAATAGGCGATAAGCGGTTGTATAGCGACGAGTTGATATAAACAGACGAGGAGAGGGGTTCTGTTCTGTGTTCCGATATATTAAGTACGTTGAAAATACTGCTTTCTTTCTGCTTTGAGAATAGTGAGAATTACTGCGGTCTCAATTCTCGTATTGTACATGAACAAGCACGCCGTGTTTTTAGTTGATTTTCTGTTGAAAATAAAAGTAGTAGAGCTTGTTAAACTCGAGGCACGTGTGCTTTACGGAACATTTGACGGACGGTTTTATTGCTTACGGGTGCCTTACTAATTGTTTTTAGTTGTTTTTCTTGTGAGATAAATGTTTTAAGGAACATTTGACGGACTTGCTTTAATGATACACGTGCTTTACCCGTTATGGTTCTTTTTAGTGGTTTTGTCTTTTGATATTTAAACTGTGTGTGCGATCCAGTTTTGCGGTCCTTTTCTTCTCAGAGTAGCGCATACTTTGGATTATTTAAATACAGTGATACTGTAGTTTCTAAATTTTCTAACAATAAAGAATCTAAAATAGATCATTGCTTGCGCAAATTTCGTTATTTGCGAAATATAACAGATTACCGGCTTACAAAGGTATTGGTTGAAGTTTCTCACTGCTTTCTGGGATGTTTATGAAAATAATATACATTTGGTCCCAGTTGAAATTAAACTAGTGCTACAGAATATTTCGAAATTATTGTCTTAGGAAATAGAATTACCAAGAAATTTATCAAGGCTACATAGTTCAGACGCGTGATAATGTCTGCTGCTAACACCAGTGAAATACGTAGGTGTGATTAGTGTAACGTGTGATAAGTTCCATCAACACCCTCACAGTCAAGGGTGAAGTGCTTCGTTAGTGCAGGACATCGTGAATCCCACACTTCAATTGCAAGAAAGCGTTACTGAAGGACTTTATGTAAGTTGAACTATTTTCTACTTGATATGACGTTAAATATCTATCCGTTGCTTTACCATATTTTTGTCGTTCTGATACCTTATACAATAGACTTGCATGCTATTTTAAAACAAAAAAAAAGAAAGAAAGAAAAATCAATACTACTGAATTACTCATACCAATTGTGTCTTATCTATTTATCTTTTGTCAACATTTTGTCTGATTTATGTTTAATTGGTGTGTGAGGAAACGTTTCTGCTACTCCCCAATATTACCTCACTGTGTACTAAACATTTTTCTGTATTGCTTTTACCGTTGTTATATTATATAGATTATCCAAACAGTTTCTTTTTTTTACATTCTACAAAGTACTGAATAATTTAGACTTGTCATTACTGCTATACTTATTCTTTTTTTTTTAGGTTTGCTTAACTAATTTTTCTTGCAGGTATGTCCACTAACTCCTTACCGCCGCATACATCATATGTCAGTCTGCTTTCTACAACCCCCCCTAATCTCCGATTGAGCCCGGTCATTCTGTAATATCTTTGTGTTACGCACGGCTACGAGTCAACGTAGCAAAATTTTGGCGCCCAACGTGGCTGCCACGAAAAAAAACGTAACAGTGTTAACTATATTTGAAGGCAACATTTTCTTTAAAAAGAATTTGTAATTTATAATTGATTATTTAGGTTATAAAGAAACACTCAAAATTATAGAAAAATACATTATATGTGTTATTTAAACGGTAGCTTACAAAATTAATCTCAAAATCAAGTTAAGATAAGCTAAAGAAAATTTCAGAAGAAAAATAATTCTTTTAAGTAAAGTCAACGGCAATTTAAAAATTTTTTTTCTCTTTTTGTTCATAATGGATAGGAAATAAAGCTATTTATTACAGCTAGAATATTTACAGACAAAATTATATAATCCAAACATGTTTTTAAGTGAGGTTATGTTATGCAATAGACACTCCTGAAAGATATGTACTTTTAATTTTATTCCGAACCAAATTAGGTACTTATTTAAGAGAATTTAAGTTAGAAGCACACTATTTCTATAATATTTCAAGAATTAATTGAATTTGCAATACATTTTAAAAAGTATCCCAAAAATCAATAATCAATATGGCAGCTGATGTTAAATTAGGATAACAGCTGTCATTTCACTCCTAATGATTGACATAGTAACTTTCAGTGTTACCGCTTCAAATTTTATAAGTTATTAGATATTAAAAATTTTCATAACTATTTATTTTTTAAATGAAAAAGCTACAAATAGTTAATTAATACATTAATAGATATAAGACAAAAGGAAACATTTTTTTTTAACCTAATAGACGTTTTGGGCGTCACTATTATACCACCGGCGTGCGGGTACGCGAGCCACTACAGTCAGTTGTTAGCAATGTTAGATAATTGCGATTTGACGCGCAATTAAAAGATTACGTCACGCAATTATATAAAATTACTACATCACATAAAAAAGAAAACGAAAACGGGACTCACATGAATTGCAGGGCTTCTTGCAGAATTACTCCATGATGTCGGCAACGACTTCGCTGGTCTTTCTGACGTGGGAATTCTTTGAGCCCGGTCGAAACCAAATTCGATTTGTCTTCTCTCTTCTGTATGTAGAGGTACGATAAAGGAACTGGTTTATAAGGAACGATAATCTGAGATAAGGCAAGGAACCTACATAACAAAAAAAGACACGATAAGGCAAGACAACTTCACTTGTTCACGTCTCGGTGGCTAGTCCCAACACGTATATCCTAAATCCACCACTCCCTCCTTATTCGCACACCGCGTCGGCGCAATCTCGCGCAAACGCCTGTCCAAAGTAACGCAAATACGCGCACGTCCTTTTAAATTTATGGCGCGAAATTCTTACAAATTAGAACTTAATTGGGAATGTTTAGTGCCGATTTCGGCACGTAACAATTGCTGTAATTTTATCATAAATTTTAATAACAAGTAAATTTAAACTAGAACTACTACTCTGAATTGTTACATGTGTTATTTAAGTTATTGTTTTCCTTTGACTAATAAAATATAAGTAATTAAAAGTTGAAGTTAAAAACAAAAATGTATAATTTCTTGCATAAGTTGTATTATAGTCGTAGAGAAAGTATAGTCTTCTACTCGCGCATAATAGCCATTATTCACTCGAATGACCACGTCACTCGCCGCTGCGCTACTCGTGACGTGAACTTCATTCTCGTGAATAATGGCTATCATTATACGCTCGTCGAAGAATATACTATTCTTAAACATGTCTTCAAGATCAACAGTGCGGCTTATGTTCGGGAGAATACGGTATTTCATTTGTTAAGAAAAAATGGATACTCACAAAACTTCGGATCGGGAACAGGTAGTTAGGTAGGTAGATCTTTCTGGCAATCAATGGCATGTGGTTCTGATTTCGTTCCACTGAATACTTCCTTAAATAACCACACCACACAAGCAACAAAATTCATCAAGGCCAACTAGTTGACCTTGAAAATTCGAGAAATGACCTCATTATTCTTCGAAATTGCACACAAACGTCCGTGCAACGTTAAGGAAATGTCCGTGCGATGTGAGAAAACGTTCTCAGAACGTAATAAAACGTTCGTGCAACGTAAGAAAACGTTTGTGCAACGTAAGAAAACATCTGTACTACACCTTTTTTTTTAACTTTCGCAAAATAATTTTAAAAGATAAAAATTTTTAATATTTAGAAACTTATGGCGGGCCGCATGAAAAGGCTTGCGGGCCGCATGCGGCCCGAGGGCCGTGGTTTGCCCACCACTAAGCTATACTATCTAACAGTATCTGAATATAAAGACGCGTACTAGCAAATGGTTGTGTTAAGTATACGTTTTACAAAAGTAATTATAGTCAACGGTAAGTGAGGTAAATTTAATAAAATGATTAAAGTTTTGCTCGATATTTGTTTTTAATAAAGCTCTGTTTTACCATGTAAAGGGATATGTTTAATACTTCATGAAATGTACTTTCGCTCTCGGTCATCACAATTTTTAAATAATTGTATAATTAGATATAGTCTAATTGTAAAAGATGGGGAACCGCTACAATGCGTATCCTTATTAAAAGATGTAAACAAGCAATGGTGCTATTCTACGTTAGTCTTGTTTAACAATTAATTTATTTCAGGTATATACCAAAGATGTTACGTTATAAAAATGGAATATTTTTGGAGACCGTCTGGTTCTTCTTCTTTGCAACACGCACCTTAGCATTTTCAATGGATTTGTCACCAGCAGGTAAGCACTAATTATTATTTAATGTATTTATTTAATTATTGTTACAAGTGGAAAAATTCACTCATTACTTATAAGACAAACTATGTTGCTATCATGTAGGCGGTAAAAATTACGCTTCTTTGCTTGTGCACAGCTATAGTGGAATAGTACCGTATGAGATGGAACTTTTTAGACCTACAAACACAGTGTCTCACGATTGTTGGAACTTTAATAACTCAAACCAAAATAAATAAAATGTGATTTTTTAAGTCACAAAGATGTTCAAAACATTGCTGGTGATGTTCTAATATTGAAAATTTTCAAAATATTTTTCATTGCCAGAAATACATTATTTGGATCTGTGTGGAACAAATTGACAGACATAAGATATGGTTTCCATAAAAATAGATTTACAATCAGTCACAATCGCCTCTCTCGTGGAATCCAGAGTATGTCGTTTTTTGGTGTAGACAATGTTTTTCAGAGTTACCCACTGAAAAATGTCTAACGGGTGAAATAGAGAAATCTGGGTAGAAATTGCATTTCTTCGTCGGACTTTTCACTTCTTACCTTATCAAGAAAAAATGCAAAGCAAGTAAAATGTGTGATTCAGTAATCTTAAATTTAATATATAAACGTCGCTAATTTACATCGCTGATTTACATCTAAATTGTTGACCTCGCTGGAATGGAAACTATTAGCGAATGCACTCTGATTGCGGCACTATTTAATGTCCGTTGCACTTTCTTTTTCGCCGAGACTACCCGGGAGGATTTATAGTAACGTAGTTTGATGGACAGGTCATTAGTAAGTAACGGGATTCTTCTGGAATTGTCGGTAATTTTCGTTACTGAAGATGTCGTCGGTTTGTTTCCCTGCTGATAAATTTCTCGCTCCTGAGTTTCGCTAGTTGATCGAGTTGAGTGCCGGTAAAATCCACGATACGTCATAAATTTTGATTTGCCGTGAACTGGCGGGGACTCGGTAACAATTTAAGAGTGCCTCGGCTAATTACAGTGATGCTGGAGTGTATTCCTATGAAAGAAATTATAAAAAAATAGAAAAATTCGAAATTAAAAATAATAAATAACAATAATAAGTAAAATGGCTGAAATATAAACAAACTACGTTACACTAATAACCTACCCTGAAAGTGTTGAAAAGAATCAACTCTCATTTTTTGTATGAATTGTAACATTATGCATTCCATAAAGATTAATTTTTTTGTCGAGACTAATATTTTTATGTTTAATGCCCATTTTGATGTTAAACTTCATTTTAAAAATAAGAATTTCTAAATTTCATTTAACCATTAGTTGAGAATACAATAAATACCAATTACAACAAATTTCAACAGAAAGGCTTTTTCTATTTGCCATAATTGAGAGGTGCCAAATCGTCTGCCAAAGCCATCCCTTCGATATTATCCGTATACTACACTATGCGCAAACTTTTTGTAAAATATCCTAAAAGCACTTATTAAGTTATGTCATAATTAAAAACATTCTCGAAATCAAGATCTCTCCCACATACGATTCCATCACTGAGGTGGCTGGATAACCTCTTACAATAATCTAATTTTTATCGTAGTACATAAATAAATACAAATAAAATTCCATCTAAACTTATCCTCTATTGACGATAAATAATTGCAATATACATACAAATATACATAAAAAACACAGTTTTTTAAACTCAGTCTAACCAGTTATTACAAAAATAAATTCCAAGGGAAGAACATTAAACTAAATCTATCAATAACTGTCACTTCAATTCTCCCATTTCTTATATTAAATTACATGACATTATAAATACCAATTTCCGGAAATGTCTTTAATAACAAACACAGAAAACAGTTGAATACCAATTTTTCCTTTGATGCTTTTATGGTCCATTCAAAATAGTTTAGTCAATACGTACATATTTTTTAATATTTTAAAATGGTATCAGTTGCTTAAATTTAATCAACACTCGTTTCGTCGTTATGTTATCGTTCAACCAAATAATTATCTTCATGTTCGATTAATTTCCTATATTATAAACATCATTCACATGAACTTACAATTCACACGTACATAATTAATACGCATAAACATAAATGCTTATAGTTACTCACCGTTCAATTCATCTGTTACAAGGTTAAGAATATCCAGAAAACACCAGCTTCCAGCCTTTTAATTTTTTCTTCTTTCAAACAAGTCCCTCAACTTAGCATAACACAAAATTCCAAATTATAGGAGGGATGAACTTTCCAGGTTTTAGCCCAATTAACCGCTTGCAATCAAACTAATTCCACAACACATAAATTGAAAGTAGCCACTCATGCAAACGTAAATTAAAAAAATAATTCGCACTCCGCTCTTTTATTTTCTTTGCAAACATCCAGTAATATCTTGAACTTGAAGCTGAGGTTCAACTTTCAACGTTCCACCCTTGTAAATACTTACTCGTAAACTACATTTTGACGTTTTCTAATTAACTGCTTGCGCTTAATTAATTCAATCTTTCTCCCACTATAAAAATCCTATTAATTGTGATCAGCCCCGGTAATACAATGTAACATGTTTAATTTATGCTTAATAATAAAGTTATTGTTCCGTTAATTACATAAGAGTCATGTACTTTTGCAGTTTATCATTGACGTCAAGCCATATCTCCCATTTCCTGTTAACAGTTTTTGCATTTTTTACGTACTAATTTATTTCAATACTGTATACTCTGTAGTTCCGTATATTGCACGACGGCCTGCATTCTATAGCTATTTAACGTTCTTGTATTACATATTTATTACATTGAGTGCTTTATGAAATCTTTTATTTCAGCGGTTTTTATTGTTACGACGGCTATCCCATTTAACGACGAATGCGTTTTAAGGTAAAGAAAACGAACAAAGTTATTTTAATTTAGTATATGTGGATGATTTTGTAGTAAACAGTGTTTAAAAGCATGTAATGAATTATTTAACCAATAACCACAAAAATCCAAACTTTAACCTTACATAAAAAGATATTGAAAGGCAATTTATTTCAATAACGTTTGTAACATAAGGTTTCTTTAAAAACGAGTTTAAATATAGTTACAGGTAATTGATTGAAACAAAATTTTTTTATAAACAAACTAGAGAATCTAGGTACAGTTTTTTTTATTATTTACGGCAAGGGTTATATTTTAGCAGATATAGGGTTTTTAATTGTTACAATGAACCGTATTTAAGAAATGCAATTAAAATATTTATTCAATTACTTACTTGCAAGAAGCGAGGTTATACATCCTGGTAAAAATTTGAAGTTTTTTTTTTTATAGGCACTACACACATTTTCAGATAAATAACACATACTTGCAGATAAATTCAGTTTGAACTTCATTATAAAGTTACAGTAAGATGAATAGAATGATGTTTTTTAGATAAAAACTATATATTACAATGACGGTTTTAATTACAAGCGCTATCTGTCAATTATTGAAAATATTCTAGTGAATTTTCCAGGTTGCCAACATGAAATTAAAAACTTCACAGATATCTTAGGCAAGATAGATCATGGAATTTAAGGAGATCATTTAAATGAAAAAGCATGTTTAAAATTAATTTATACATTCCATAGGTATAGTATCACCTAAATAACACGATGGAGCGCCATATTGTTATACGCAAACGGTAGTTAAACTTTAAAGTTCGATAATTACTACACCGGTAACGTGGTGTAAGAGACACTTTCACAGTTGGCAGCGCCGACTCTTATACGGATTTCGGCGCGTCAACTACTGGTGATGTCACCGATATTGCACAATAATTTGCATATAAAAATTAAACAATTAAAGATAAACGAGAGTCATTTTAACAACAAATTAATCCGTTTTGACACAAATAAGTAAAAGGTTACTTACATAAGGGATCCGGTATCCGGCGGAATGAGAGATCATCCGTCGACGCCATCAAATGCGTAAGGAACAGCTACAGCTCGGCTCGGCTAGCCAAGGTAATCATGAGTCCTCCTCAGGCGTGAAGTTCGGTAGTCCCAGGTGGCAGCAATTTTTACCTATGTAAGGTTTGGACAGGAAGAAGGTAGAGGTAGACAACAAAGACAATTAGGCAGGGATTTCTACATAGGTAAACCCTAAGATAGATACGTTACCAGACAATCACGTGCACATAACTTCACGATCAAAGGCAAAATGGCCACGATTCAGCGTGTCACCACAACTCCTTGTCTAGTATTGGTCTAACCCTCTAAGGATAAACACACGGCGCAAACTCACTACTATTACGTGCCGGAAGCTCCGCCTAGTCTATTTAAAAAGTTCCCGCGTATTTGAAAATTATGGCGGGAAACTTCTGTACTTTAAAAACTAAACTACTAACAATGTTAAAGTGCAATGGCACGTAACAATACACTTCTATCAAATTTATTTATACAGTAATTACAAAAATGGTTTAACAACTTGTACGTTATGTTCATTAACGTCTTCTTATTAAAATAATCAAAGTTAATAATTACTAACTGTGGTGAGTAGCTTGAATAACCGACAATGCTAAAGTTATGAAGTTCGAGACTGACTGGCTATCAGGGGCTCCACAGAGTATTTATGTAATTCCTGCTCTTGCATCATCGTGTGGGAAGTGCAGATCTCATGTCTGCTACTTCTTGATAACATACAATGTCTTACTTCTTAGTAATCTTAACTATAAAAATTGCTTCCTTATAGTTCATTGTATCCTGCACCTGCAGCATCATGTTGCGTCTGGAATACAAAGTAGTTGCTTCCGTTCTCACGTCTGATATGAACTTTCATTATCCTTTTATAATGTTTCCTTCAATTATACAATGTAACATTCTATTTCTTAAGACATAATAATTCTATTTCTGCCTGTATACATATTAATTGGTGGATATGTAATTCGTGTAGTACGAGATAATTTCGTTAACATAACTAATAAATATCTTATTTTATATAGTTAAAGTGGTTTGTAAACTACAAATAAAAAGATATATCAGGATCGTTTAACTTTATTTCTACATGTTTTTTTTTGGTAGTAAAAAGGCAGTTCAGATGCAGGTTGTAAAAAATACTAGTATAAGCTTTATCTAATTTTCTCAAAACAACTGTTCATCATATAACGTGCGTATTTAGTTAAAATGGGTTTTTTAGGTTATGGATACATCGGATATTTAAATGAAAATGAAACGATTTCACAACCATCACGGCAAGATGAGCCGCTATTTCCGTTTAACATTCACATAGATGATATAAACAAGTCGGTCAATTTTGCAAAACAAATTGTAGAAGGAATGAAGAGGTTAGAAACGAATTTAGATTGGTCTAATATACATATTTTAAGTGGCAGTCCTTCTCATGGTCAGTTTATTGATTCGGAACCGGAGCCAGAAGCACTTAAGCAAGTTAAAAGTGCATTGATTGCTGCTAAAGCTACAGCGCAGTTAATGCACATACATTGTCCAAAGTAAGTATACTTGAATTTTAAAATTTGCTTGATTGATTATCTGATCATAACAATTTGATTCTTATAGTAAGTAAGAGCTTTTATAAATGAGTGTGTATTTATACAGCGACCTTTACTTCATGAAAATGTTAAAAATTTATTACATTGAATTTCTAACAAGTGTGTTTGTATTAGAGTAAAATGTTAGATGGGGAAGGGTGACAAACGCCACACTTACTTAGGCCTCCTAGTGGGCTCAATGTGCTGCCTTCCTTGCCCCAAAATTTGTTCTTGATCACTTATCCAACCGACCTTGTAGGTGAATATGAAAATGTCGCACCAAGGGGAATCCCTGATTCTGTTCTAACCGGACCAGAAATCCCCCCAGCATGGATTCTCGAAGTCGAGCGTATGCCGGGCATGTGCACACAATGTGCACGCCGTCTCGTTATCCTGCTGGCAGCCGTGACAAGTGGTGTGGGCTGACAGACCCATGGTGTGCAGATGCTTCTTTACTTTATAGTGCCCAGTCAGAATACCGACCGACAGCCGTAGTTTCCGTGTCGATAAGCATGTGACAAATTTTTCGATTTTAGGAGTCTGAGACTTAATAAACATTTTTGCCTGTCAGCAATTCTCGTACAAGTTCACCTGTCCTTATGGCGGCAATGGCTTGTTTGCCTTATCATGAAAACATCGCAGATGGTGATATAAGAACCTATGTCTGAAAGCCCACAAAACTCTGAGCAAATCTTTTTTCCACCAAAGCGTCTGGCTGTTCATTACCATGTACTCCTGAATGCCCTTTGACTCAAACTAGCTCAAGGGCATTAGTGTTAGAAACAGGCTTAAGGATGCGATTGCGTTATAGTACCATCTCTGCGAGGAACTTTTACCTATATAGGTTCAGAAAGGCTACTCTATTATCGCTCATCAAGCCTATAGTTTTGTTTTGGATTCTACGTTCCAGAATAGCGTTAGCACCGTGCATGGTGGTTATGACTTCTATTTGGAGGACAGTAGTAAATTTGCACAGTGTGACACTTTCATGGTAGCATAGGTCATCTGAAAACATGCCTACGCCAGTATCTTCCTTTGTTTTGGACCCATCTGTGTATATGAGGATCTCGGTTGAGGACACTTCTTCAGTGTTAAGACAAACCTCAAAGCCCTAATTGAAAATCATTGAAGGTGTGATCGAATCCACTACTCTACCAGGAGAGACATGTCGTGCATACCCCCAACATGCTGTGATGTCTACTCCCGTCGCCCTTATCGATCCATAAACCTTTGCCCTCAGAACCGTCTTCTTCACAGGCAGGTCCAGCAGAGTGAGGCGTAGAATAATTTCTAGGGTAGCCGTGGCTGTAGATCACATTACGTCCGTAATGCTTAGACATTTCAATCTCTATATACGTGCATGGGACTAGTCTTACATCTCAACTGGGCTCCCAGATTAAAGTGCCATAGCAAAGCATTGGTCTACTACTGTAGTGTATAGCAATAGGACAACCTTTGATGGTTGATTTCATAATTTGCCTATGGCACGTATATACTGCCAGAACACTCAGTTGTGACAAAAAGCACAGGCTTTTAATTAGAAATTGTAAATTCCTTATTGATTCATAACGCATACAATATAGGGTTATGCATAGAATAGCATACCGCGCAAATGATCTCCTCTGTACCGTCTCTTGAAATTTTCCATAACCGTTTTGCATTAATGTGGCTAATTTTATTGATACAGCACTGACCCTCCTCCTTCAAGGCGTGGGTGGTCGTAGGCTTGTTGACATAAACTTTAGCTATCAATAAACCCCAAACAAAAAGTCCAACCGTGTTAAGTCACATCATATGTACAGTCAATTTTGATCACCAAATTACTCGAATAAGAAATGACTCATGCAATAATTGAATTGTTTCTCGAGTAATATGGCATATGCCACGGCCATGTTGAAACCAAATATCGTCCACATCCATACCTTGCAATTTAGGCACAAAAACTGGATTATGATGTCGCGATAGCGAACGCCATTAACTGTTAATGTCTTTGCAACCGCATTTTCGAAGAAAAATGGTCAGACGATGCTTCCAGCTCAAAATCCGCATCAAACAGTGACACCTTGTGGATACATTTGTTTTTCAACAATCACTCGTAGATTTTTTTGAACCCAAAAATGACAATTTTGTCGATTCATGAAAGCTTCACGATGAAAATGAGCCTTATCGCTGAAGATGATTTTGTTTAAAAAATAAACATTCACTTGCTGTTGTTTCATAATTCATCAAAAAACTCTCGACGCTGTTTGTGATCATATTGCGAACAAAATATGCGTTGCGCGGTGGAGACCTCGTATAAATGTTAAGGTTGCACTGACTAACTACGGTGGTGCGGGAGTGGGTTCCTATGGAAGAAATAATATGAATTTAAAAAAATAAATATTTGAAATAGCTGAAATAAAAACAAATAATATTCACTTACCTTGAAAAGTTTTTTCTGCTGTCATAGTTAGGGGAGCCAAACCGTCTAGTCTCAGCAATTCCTTTGATATTTTCTCTACATGGATCACGGTTGTTCCGAATAGGTCTTCTTTGCTTTCCGTTACATAAATTTATTACGTCATACGTTACCTTTTTTCACAATCCCGTGAAAACGCTCGTCAAATTTTGGACAAGTCAATGAAATTGTAACTTAAAATGCCTCTCCCAAATACCAGTCTGTCACTGGGGTGATTGGGTATCCTTTCACATTTTTGTCTGTTTAACTAGTTCCTAAATAAATTCAAATAAAATTCAACCTAAATTTAACTTCTGTTAAGAATACCTAATTGTCATATGGATACAAACAATCGTTTCTAAAATTCTTAATTCATTAGCATTATACTGGCCAGGTATTAATAAACAAAATTCTAAAAAAACTATTACAAATTCATCAATAATGCTATCACTCCAATTTTTCCCGTTTTTATATTGAATTACATGGAATTCTAAACACCATTTCTGAAAATTCCTTAATAACAAACATAGAAAACAGTTAAATACCAACGTTTTTTGTCATTGCACTACCTATTTAAAATATTAAATTTTTGTGCTTTTTTAACTAACACTAAATTCCGCCAAAAAGACTTACATTTAAAATCAAGGCGCATGTACTCCTTAAACCTCAACATGTTCCAACTTCCTTTCACGATAACATCCTACTTAAATTTAATCAATACTAGTTCCATCGCTAGGTCATTACTCAACCAAATAATTATTTTCACGTGTGATTCATTTCCTATTACATAAATAACAATCATTCACTTTTACAACCCGTATGTACATAACTAATAAGTATAAACATAAAAGCTTATATTTTACTCACGGTATAATTAATCTTTCTAAAGTTTGAGGATTCTACAAAACACAACCTTCTCAATTTTTCGCTTTTTAAACACAACTTTTTCAACAACCAAAACCCACTTACTTGAGCAATACACGCAGGCGGCCCATTTGTTACACACGAGTTTTTCTAATCCCGCGCACGGATAATATTCTTGGCCAAATTTGCAAGCAAAGTTTTACAAAAGCTCGTGCACCGTTTAGTTGTTTCCTTCGGAGAAGTCAACACTACATCTTGAAGCTGTTCTGGTTCATTAACTTTTTAACGTGTCATCATATCGACTCCGATAGCGCGTTGTTTTAGCCTTATTGCATTCTTGTATTACTACATTTCGGTCTTCCGAATTACCTGCTTTCGAATAATTAATTTTCTTTTTAGTCGGGTGTCTAGCTACTGTCATTTCTCCTACTCTGCATGCCTTTGAGAGGGGAAGGGAAATTGAAATACGGTTCTTAATATTGAGCTAATATTAATACACGTAAAAAATATGTGAGTAGTGTAATGGTATCGTGTATATTTAACAATCCTAAATAAGATAAGCTGAATAACCAAAAATAAATAAATACATTGTAATCTTTTATATTATATGGTAATTGGTTAATGTGCTAAGTCAGATTATTTGTAATCTTATATTTGTGAGTTTTACTAAATACTTATATGCATTTAAGTGATTAACTACATTGTAATGATATTATTATATTCTTGAGTAGAGCTTACTTATTATAACTACATGCGTTTCCCTGTAACGTTAATTTTGCTTAATTTTACTAAAATTTGTGCTTGTTTATATTTGGGATAATTACGCTATGAAATATGCATATTAATGATTCCACTGTTACTTACTTTTCTTAAAATGACAGACTATCAAATTTACTATAGTAATTATTCTGTTTACACCATTATTTTTTGGTAATTACTCATGTTTACATCTTTGCATACGATTTTGTAACGCTGTTTTCCTTTTTTTGCGGTTTTGAAAGAGTTTATTAACCTGAGTTACGTTTAATGATGTATGATACAAAAAATTTAACTATGCTTTTGTGGTTTAAGTTCGTTGTCTGAATTCCCTTTATATAACTAAAAAATTATTCAACTGTCATACTTAATGAACACAATTATTCATGAAATCATGATATACAGGGTACATCTGTATTTATTTTGTCCGTTTAATAGCAATTTTTTTTTCTATTTGGTTTTTTTAACGTAGCGCAAACGCACTATAGTCAATTGAATTTTGTAAGCATAATGATGCAGATCTTTCGTAAGAATACGCCGTGGAGAGTTTTTAGAAATACCCATTTCTTGACTACAGAACCGAATTTATCTTCCTGGCCTCTCAGCAACACTCTCATGAACTGCTTCGTTGTTTTGTGCTGAACGACTTGCTGAAAAAGGATCACCTGCTTTTTCAATTAATCTTTTTACAGTTGATAAAGTTAAATCACTATTCCGACCATATTTTGTACGAAAACCGTGATGTAGCTGCCAAACCTTTGCTCAACAATGAAAATGCGTTTTTCTTTCGTATAGCGCTCCATTCTTAATATCCATGAACTGTCAACTGTCACGCTCTTTTTTCTTACTGGCATCACTTTACTGCACAAATGGCGCTAAATTTACATCTTACGTAAATTCTGAGACATCTCTAATTAAATGGTGTTTGTAATCAATCACTGTATTGTATCAACTTTATTCCAGGATAATGATGGCGTTTTCACAATCTACATTGAATGATAAAATGGGTGCACTGTCCAACACATTTAACAACGATTTTTTTAAATTGTTTACCAAATGTTCTTATTCACAGTAAAAACATGTTTCCGTTTGTAAATTTTGATATTAGTTTTGAATTTTTCATGTTTCTCAGGCAAAACATTGACCGATTTTTCTCTCAAAGTCGAAAGCAAATCAGCTTGGTACTTTAGGTGGTTTTGATATTCCACAAGAGTTGGTAGATTTTGCGGTAAGGATTTTTGATCAGATTCCAAATCTCTAAGAGTAGTGGGATCGAGTTTATTGGCAAGAACATGAATGATAAATGTCTATAACAGAGACGTGTCGTCAGATAGAGAACGTAGGGCACCAACGTGCTTAGGTAAGAGGTCGTATATTTAACGTAGCTTGTCAGACGACTCTTGTGTAAGAGACTCAATGTTGAACAATGATTGGACTTGATTATGAACAATCATATGTGAATTATTGTTTTTTTTGCACAGGGTGTCCCACGCAAGAGGAAAATTGGACGAAACGATTCCTAAAGACTGTATAACCTAAGAGAGGCCCTCAAGTAGGGAAGCGTTGGATGTCGCTAATGGAGGTGTCTCCTTATTTGAGCCAGCTTTCTAGATTCCCAGAATATCGTGGTAGGTTTATCGTAGGAAGCTTGATCAAATTGGGATTGCTTGCATCTGAATTATTT
The DNA here is from genome assembly GCA_036346225.1 of Platerodrilus igneus. Lineage (NCBI taxonomy): Eukaryota > Metazoa > Arthropoda > Insecta > Coleoptera > Lycidae > Platerodrilus > Platerodrilus igneus. The sequence goes on along the minus strand of JARFIW010001787.1, from coordinate 191,666 downwards.
TATTGCATTTTTCAAAAATCATTGATGCAATACAAATAATTTTGTAAGAAGATTTATTCAAAGGAAACATATTGTTCCTCATGAACAGGTTCGCCCGAAATGGCAACTATTTGTTTATGAATGTTTTCAAAGGACTGCAATATGTTTTCGAAGTAACCAAACGGTCATTTAATACCATAATTGATTCTCTAGAAATTGACTCAGGACTAGTCTAACTTGAGTTTGAAGCCATTTACATAATTAGTAAAATAAGTAAGCTTACCTTTAATAATACATCGTTTTCGTACAAGTAGCTCTTCTTATAACTGTAGTAGAAACCTGTAATAATCTAAAACGACAGGTGTACAAATGTACGAATACGTAGGAAATTCGGTAAGTATACAGGGTCTCCCACGAGGAACCAGACAAACTTCTAAGGTGGTTTCCTCTCACCAAAATAATGAAAAAAGGTCATATAAACATGTGTCTGGAAATGCTTTGTTAGCGAGTTATGGCTAGGGAAATATTTCACCCGATTTTATGGGAAAGGACGGAAATAAAACCAAACTGATTTTTTATGGCATTAAGTTAGGTGTTAAATTTATTAGATTTTATGTAAAATGAACTGAAAAATTGAATAAAATATGTCCCAGATCTCTAGGATCACCCATATCTGAGTTATCAGACAAAATACGTAAAATTCGGTTTCGAAAACCATGCTTCGTTTAGATTTAAACTAAATAAACACTCAAGCTTTTTAAAGAAACTTGTAGTGAATTTAATTCTGAAGCGATTGATGTAAAATAGGCCAATAATAAACAAAGACAAAGTTTAAAAAATTAATATTTAATTAAATCAACACATACGAAAAATAAGACAAAATGCAAAACAGTGCAATCTCAATAACATGAACACAAAACATCTTCAGGTGTTCATATTACCGGAAGTGTTTATTCTAGTGAAGGTTGAAAAAAAATTTATTACAGACAATAAACATATACATACATTACGTAGTTTTTATTATTAAATTTAAAACGCTCTAGGAACATATACATTTACTAATCAGTATACATTATATTGAAAAATATGAAGTTATTTTGGATTGTTTTTTTAATGGAAAGATTGGCTAAAACTGCTTTTTGTGTATGTTTTTTAGACTTGTAATTTTACTGATATTCAAGGTGTTTTGCTTAGCCCACTCTATTGCAATGTCTAGAGCTTTAACTGCTACAGAGTGCTTAATTTTTTTACTTGACTCTTCTTCTATTTCACAGTCACCTTTTTCATATCCATTCTCATTTTCAGAATCTTCTATATTTGTATCTTTATTTTTGTTCCATTCGTCTATGTCTTCATCTGTGTATTCCGCCTGTATAATTGTAAAATCAAAGACTACTTACGTGTGCAAATAAAAAACTTACAGGTTCTATGGCCTTAAGGAGGGTGATTGTCTCCTTTAGAACAGTGTCTGTATCTTTCTTCCTGTTCAGCTGTTGTTGTAATACTGATAGTGGTAAGTCGTCTTCGTGCACTGGTTCTTGATACGATGTATCAATTAGTATGTTATGTCAACATTTTGTGATAACCTGCGCACTTAACTTTTCCCATACTACTTGCCAAATGCATAACTGCATCTCTTAATGTAATTTTCTTGAGGGCAGCAGCAACTGCATCATTACCAGTAACAATCGAACTAAGAGGACTGTTTCTATAGTAAAGTTTGGTTAGTCTCAGTACATTCTGATCCATTGGTTGAATTAGAGAGGCGACATTTGGTGACATGAATAATACGAATATAATTCCATTCTGGGTTTTTAGTTCTTCAGTCAATGGATGACCCGGTTCATTATCTAGAAGTAGCAGTGCCTTGCTGGAGAAACCAGTTTTTAAACAGTTCAGCTATCATCCATGCATTTTTAGTGCTCTTATATACAACAGGATTGGTGAAATTATTAACCTGAGTTACGTTTAATGATGTTTACACAAAAAATATAACCTTGCTTTTGTGGTTTAAGTTTGTTGTCTAAATTCCCTTTATATAACTATAAAATTATTGAACTGTCATGCTTAATGAACGCAATTATTCATGAAATCATGATATACAGAGTACATCCGCGTTTAATTTCAATTTTCTCTTTTTTTATTTGGTTTTTATTTAACGTAGTGCAAACGCGCTACAGTCAATTGAATTTTGTAAGCATAAAGATACAGATCTCTTGTAAGAATACGCCGTAGAGAGCTTCTCGAAATGCCTATTTCTTGACTACAGTACCGAATTTATGTTCCTGGACTCTCAACAACACTCTCACGAACTGCTTTGATGTTTTTTGTGGATCGACTTGCCGAAAGAGGATCACTAATTCAGCTCGCCTTTTTGAATTTTTCAATTAATCTTTTCACAGTTGATGAGGTTAAATCACTATTTCGACCATATCTTGTACGAAAACCGTAAACTGTAGCTGCCAAACCTTTATTACTTATGAAATAATGCTCCACAATGAAAATGCGTTTTTCTTCCATTGTTAATATCCATGAACTGTTAGCTGTCACGCTTTTTCTCGCTGGCATCACTATACTACATAAATGGCGCCAAATTTACATCTTGCGTGAATTCTGGGACATCCTTAATTGAATAGTGTTTGTAATCAATCGCTGTATTATATCAACTTTATTCCAAGACGATGAATGCGTTTTCTTAATCAACATTGAATGCTAAAATGAGTGCACCGTCCAACACATTTAACAACGATTCCTTTAATTTGTTTACCAAATGTTCTTGTTTACAGTAAAAACATGTTCCCGTTTGTAAATTTTGACATTAGTTTTGAATTTTTCATGCAAAACCATGACAAATTTTTTTCTCAAAGTCGAAAGTAAATCAGCTTGGGACTATAGAAAGTCTAGAAATTCACAAGAGTTGGTAGATTTTGAGGTAAGGATTTTCGAGTAGATTCCAAATCTCTAACAGTAGTAGGATCGAGCATATTGGCAAGAACATGTTTCTAACAGAGACGTGTCGTCTGATAGAGAACGTAGGGTACCAACATCCATAGGTAAAAGTTGTATATTTAACGTAGCTTTTGTCAGGTAACTTTTTTGTAAGAGACTTAATGTTGAACAATGATTGGATGTGATTATGAACGATCATGCGTGAATTATTGTTTCTTTTGCACGCAAGACGAAAATTGGACGAAACGATGTACAGGTTCGCGCAAAATGGCAATTATTTGCTTATGAATGTCCTGGAAGGACTGCAATAATGTTTTTGAAACATTCAAACGGTCATTCAATTCCATAATTAATTCTCTAGAAATTGACTCAGGACTAGTCTAACTTAATTTTGAAGTCATTTACTAATTAGTAAAACGCGTAAGCTTACCTTTAATAATACCTCGTTCTCATACAAGTAGGCTCCATTCTTATAACTGTAGTAGAAATCTGTAACAACTATACAACGGCAGGTGTACAAATGTACGAATATGTAGAAAATTCGGTAAGTATATAAAATATCTTCTTGAATGTGATATATTGTTTCCTGTAATAACAGAAAATTTGCAATTGCCACAATAGTGTAACTGCTTGGAACAAATTGGCACCTTATTGTATATACACCTAGTGCTTGTAGAAATGCAGTAAAGATAAGGTCGGTATGTAATTGCACAAATGTGTCAATGAGTTCACACTTTGAATCTAAATTTTGTAAACTACGGTAATGATTGATGAGGTATAAGTAAAATGAATTTAAACCCTTAGAAATGAAAGCCTTACCCGTTAAGTTAGCACGGGCAAACGAATTCGAAACTAGTGTTATGTCTTGGCGAACTCAGTTGCAGCTGTCTAGTATTTGAAACCAACAAGCATTTGAGGGTAGTCTTGTTGAAAGTTGAATTTTGTATAGAATGCCAAACGTACGCACAGTTTTGAGTACTGGTAGATATTTCTTTAATGAAGACTGTCCAATAGGCCTGAATCCGGCTGAAGCGAAAAACCAATGTCAATTTTGTATGCTGTAAATTTAATGGAAGAATGTATTTGTATTTAGCTGGGTTTGAAATCGATTTTAGATCTTCGATGAACTCTTTCTTATTGCTTGAGATAGGTTTTGGGCCGTTGGGAGCTTCTTTTAAAAACATTTATTTCCCAAAAAACTTTTCTATCGATTTTATTTTCATTTATACAATTACAAAAATGACTTCTTTCTGTTACATTCAAATTAAACGTTTATATTCACTAAAATAATTGAAATTGACAAAATACTTGAAGTTAATAATCAATAATTAATAATTAAAAATTATGGTGAGTAGCTTGAATCGCGAACAATGTTAAAGTTATGAAGTTCGAGACTGACTGGCCATCAGGGGCTCCTCAGGGTATTTATGTAATCCCTGCTCTCACATCATCTGGTAGGAAATGTGGATCTCACCGTCTGCTATTTCTTGATAACACACAATGTCTTACTTCTTAGTAATCTTAATTAAGTCTGCTTTTATTGCAGTTTATTGTGTCCTGCACCTGCAGTATCAGGTTGCATCTGGAATATAAAGTAGTTACTTCCGTTCTCATGTCTGATATGAACTTTTGTTAACCTATTATATTATTACCTTCAATTATACAATGTAACATTCTATTTCTTAAGACATAATAATTATATACATATTAATTGGGGAATATAGGAATATAGGAATATAGGACTCGTCCGACCAACTTAACAAATGGTGTTTGTTAACACTTGTAGAATTTAGTAATTTTAATGAAAGCATTTATTGTAAACAGGACATGAAAACTGGAAATGTATTTACAAAATAAAATAAATTGTAAAGATACTTGACATTTTTAATTTTTTGGCTTTTCGTAAAAAATGTCAACTCTCCGTATGTCCTTACATACATCGAGCAACCCATGAGAGTGCATGCGAACTTAAGTTAATTGAAACTGTATATCTAAAATTCCCAACACCGTTTATTTTTTATGATAATCATTCTTTTGAGATTTGGAAGCAAATAACAAAGAAGCATCTGAACTCGCATTCACAACAACAAATTGTTTCCACCTGATTTTCTTACGCTTTGAATATAATCACTTTATCAGTTTTTTTTTATTCCCTTTCGAAAACAACCATGTTTCAGTCATGAAAACCACATGTCGTTTTATACCAGAACCAATGTTATTGTTATATCTAAATTAAAAAATTTAATTCTAGTTAGTATTTTGATAGAAATCAAGTTCCGACATGCCTTGTGGTACACGCGTAAAGTTAGCCGGCCAACTTTTGAAAAAAATAACTTTCTATAGCTCATTAGTTTGCACATTGTTTGCACATGTATGCACATCCGGTATTTTTGTTTGCACACTTTTCGTTTAAAAGTTATTAAAGAAACCATTGTGGCGGGCCAACTTCGCACTAGCCCCCCCGACATTCAGCAAATTCATTTTAAACCGACGAAATTGATAGATCTTCGTTTGCACATGTATGCACATCTATTATTTTCGTTTGCACACTTACAGTTTAAAAGTAAATTAACATTCAGCTTCATAGTCCTCGCTATACGATAGCTACTGTTGAAAACGTGAAAACATTGTTACAATAAACCCAATTGATACCTTTTCGTTTGTACATTACGAAACACATCAACTTCTTGTTTGCACACCACTGTAAGTCAAAAATTTTTTTAAATTTAATCACGGATGCTAACTTCACACATGTCCAATAATGCATTTTTGTGCAATTCTAACACGTGATGGCGGAAATCAAAGTATCTTCGTTTGCACATCATGAATCAAGTCGCTTTTTCGTTTGCACACCTTTAGTTTAAAACTAAGTTAACATTTACTTTCGTAGTACACGCTATACGAGAGCTATTGTTCAAAATGTGCAAAAATGGATTACAATGAGACTAATTGATACCTTTTGGTTTGCACATTATGAAACACATCAATTTTTTGTTTGCACACCACTATAAGTCAAAAATTTTTTAAATTTAATTAGGTGGGGCTAAGTTCACACATGTCAAATATCGCATTTTTATGCAATTCTAACTTGTGATGACGGAAATCAAAGTATCTTCGTTTGCACATCATGAATCAAGTCGCTTTTTCGTTTGCACACCTTTAGTTCAAAACTAAATAAACATTTACTTTCGTAGTACCCGCTATACGAGAGCTATTGTTCAAAATGTGCAAAAATGGATTACAATGAGACTAATTGATACCTTTTGGTTTGCACATTATGAAACACATCAACTTTTTGTTTGCACACCACTGTAGGTAAAAAAATTTTTAAATTTAATCAGGGGGGACTAAGTTCATACATGTCAAATATCGCAATTTTGTGCAATTCTAACATGTGATAACGGAAATCAAAGTATCTTCGTTTGCACATCATGATTCAAGTCGCTTTTTGTTTGCACACCTTTAGTTTAAAACTAATTTAACATTTACTTTCGTAGTACACGCTATACGAGAGCTATTGTTCAAAATGTGCAAAAATGGATTACAATGAGACTAATTGATACCTTTTGGTTTTTACATTATGAAACACATCAACTTTTTGTTTGCACACCACTGTAAGTAAAAAAAAATTTTTAATTTAATCAGGGGGGAAGCTAACTTCAAACATGTCAAATATCGCATTTTTGTGCAATTCTAACATGTGATAATGGAAATCAAAATATCTTCGTTTGCACATCATGAATCAGGTCGGTTTTTGTTTGCACACCTTTAGTTCGAAATTTAAACTGACATAAGTTTTATCAAGAAGAAATTGCCAGTACAACCCAGTTTCATCAGCATTATACAATTGGTGCTCGTTTAAATCATGTTTTCTAATCATCTTTTGTAATTTTTCTTTGAATGGGCCAATATGCTATGACTGCTTTGATAACTTTTCTCCACTTACCTTTAAAAACCTCACCTCACGCCGCTCTTTGAAACGTTGCAACCATCCATCGCTGGCATTAAAATCATCAACACTTAAACTAACGCTTAAAGTTAATGCTTTTTGTTTTATCATGTTGCTAGAAACCGGAATATTTTTTTCGCGTTGTGCAAGGAACCATTTATAAAGTTGCATTTCCATTTTCGGAAATTCGGCTTTTTTTAATGTGCGTTTTTTGGTTGGTTTTATTGTTTTGCTTACAATTTCAACAATTTTTCTTTCTTTGTTTTTAATTGAACAAACTGTAAACTTAGCAATGCCATATTTCTTAGCCAGTAACGTAACGCTAAAACTTCTATTATCATCTTATATGATTTTTTTCCTTTTCAGGAGGAGAAAGGCACTTTGATTTTCCCTTCACTTTTGCCATATTAAGCGTTTAATGTTTCGTATTCACTGAAATACACAATTATACAAGCACTAAACTAAGGTTAACTCTCGACACCATATGCTCACTGTTCAATTCACTGATTGAATATGTAGCACAGTGTAGCACAGGACAATGTGTGAAAAATACCAACAAAACAAGTTTTAACATATATATATTATATATATATTATATAAAAGGCAATGTAAAACTACTGTTCACACTACTGAGTCGTTCATAGCAGCGCATATTCATATTATGGCTATTCTACTGTATCTGTTTATTAAATAAACGTTCTACGTAAGAACAAAACATTTTAATTGCTGATTCTTTTTTTCCAATTTTCATACCTTACAAATGGTGTTCGAAATTATTTCCTTGATAATTGATGCACAATCTGGCGCGTTTAATGAAACCACGTGTAGCCCTTCCGATAAAATCTCAGTCGTTCTTAAGTAGTTCACAAGCGTTTAAAATCCGGTTTAATAATTCTTCTTTGGAATTAACAACTCAGATATGGGTGATCCTAGAGGTCTGGGACATGTTTTATTCAATTTTTCAGTTCATTTTACATAAAATCCAATAAATTTAACACCATACTTAACGCCATAAAAAATCAGTTTGGTTTATTTCCGTCCTTTCCAGAAAATCGGGCGAAATATTTCGCTAGCCGTAACTCGCTAACAAAGCATTTCCGGACATATGTTTATATGAACTTTTTTTATTATTTTGATGAGAGGAAACTACTTTAGGTGTTTGTCGGGTTCTTCGTGGGCCACCCTGTATAAAATATCTTCTTGGATGCGATATATTGTTTCCTGTAATAACAGAAAATTTGCAATTGCCAAAATAGTGTAATTGCTGGGAACAAATTGGCACCTTATTGTCTATAAACCTTGTGCTTGTAGAAATGCAGTAACGGTAAGGTCGGTATGTCATTGTATAAATGTGACAATGGGTTTACACTTCGAATCTAAATTTTGTAAACTACGGTAATGATTGATGAATTATAAGTAAAATGAATTTAAACCCTTACAAATGAAAGTCTTACCCGTTAAGTTAGCACAGGCAAACGAATTCGAAACTAGTGTTATGTCTTGGCGAACCCAGTTGCAGTTGTCTAGTATTTGAAACCAACAAGCATTTGTTGGTAGCTTTGTTGAAAGTTGAATTTCGTATAGAATGCCAAACGTACGCACAGTTGTGAGTACTGGTAGACATTTCTTTAATGTAGGCTGTCCAATAGGCCTGAACCTGACTGAAGCAAAGAACCAATGTCAATTTTGTATACTGTAAATTGAATGGAAGAATGTATTTGTATTTGGTTGGGTTTGAAATCGATTGTAGATCTTCGATGAACTCTTTCTTACTGCGCGTATTCTCTTGGCGTGTAGGACTCGTCGAACCAGCTTAACAAATGGAATGGTACGTGTTTGTTAAGACTTGAAGAATATAGTAATCTTAATGAAAGCATTTATTGTAAACAGGACATGAAAACTGGAAACGTATTTACAAAATAAAATACATTGTAAAGATTACTTGACATTTCTAATTTTTTGGCTTTTCGTAAAAAAATGTTAACTCTCTGAATATGTACATCGAGCAACCCATGAAAGTGCATGCGAACTTAAGTTAATTAAAACTGTGCTACGTTCACTTTCGACGGTAAGTTAAAAACCACACCCTTTTTGATTCGCTATTCATTTACGTAGATCCTGTATATCTTACCGTTTTACAATAAGTACGCTTCCTAACGATTTTCATATAACCAATTTGCTGCAAATTTGAAAAACTTATTCTCTAAATTAAACAGTCAATACCTTGTTTTAGGTATCCGTGAACTTGCTATACATTACGATAGCGTATAATTACTTTGTAGATTACTTCAATCTAAAGACTCGTTGACATATAACGTATTGAACTATCTGATAAACCGTGTTTCAAGTTTTCTAATCACCTGTGTTGATAACACTGGTATTACTTTGAACTCTGGTTATTTCAAAACAAATATATGTGCATTTTCTTTTCTGGACAAGACAAAAGTACTCGTTGCTATTGTTGTATTTTTCGTTTCTGTTTCTTATGGGATTTTGCGCACACAATATTGTGTGGTAAGTATTTCTGGTTTTAAGAAAAATGTACTTTGCGACGACAATAAAGTAATTTTACCTGAAATTATTCCAGCTTTACCCGTGGAATTGCCGCCCATTTTCTGATGGGAGGACACCCCCAAGGCGGGATCACGCGCCCCTCTGTTTCGCCCGTCATTAGAGACGGTAGGAGTCAGCCCTACGTTATAAACTCGAGACTGAGTGTTTATGCACTATTTGTACCATTTGATAACTACACGTGGTAGCTTTAAAATGATTATCGTAATGTGAGCTAATATAAAATATTAATATTGCACGTATTGTGATCATTTTATCTACTTAATTGTATGTATGTAATCGTAGGCGTACGATGATGATTTATAACTGTGGGTTTACCTTTTTTTGGAGTTATAAATTTTTGTTAGTTAAGACATTGTTGTGCCAATGTGGTATATGTAATTTTATGTTTGCAGTAATTTAGAGCTGTGGCTTTTTCGTTGCGTTTGGGTTTTCTTCTTGCTAAATAATGTAGGGGATAGGTACCTAAAAACGGCAGCTCGCCATTTTAAAAATGATTTCTTTTGATTTTGTTGATATGTGTAGTTTGCAATTATTGATTGTTCATTTTTTGGTACTACTGTGCTTTTGTACATATTTTTTTTAATTAGAGGTTACTGATACTGCTTATTCATTTTTTTCTTCCCTTGCGTTCGAACGAGTATTTGTTTGAACTAAAGGTGTGCAAACAAAAAAGCGACCTGATTCGTAATGTGCAAACGAAGATATTTTGATTTCCGTCATCACATGTTAGAATTGCACAAAATTGCAATATTTGACATGTGTGAACTTAGCCCCCCTGATTCAATTAAAATTTTTTTTTACTTACAGTAGTGTGCAAACAAAAAGGTTGATGTGTTTCATAATGTGCAAACGAAAATGTATCAATTAGGCATTGTAATCTATTTTTGCACATTTTGAACAGTCGCTCTCGTATAACGGTGTAGTACGAAAGTAAATGTTAAATAAGTTTTGAACTAAAGATGTGCAAACAAAAAAGCGACCTGATTCATGATGTGCAAACGAAGATACTTTGATTTTCGTTATCACATGTTAGAATTGCACAAAAATGCGATATTTGACATGTGTGAACTTAGCCCCCCTGGTTCAATTAAAAATTGTTTTTACTTACAGTAGTGTGCAAACAAAAAGGTTGATGTGTTTCATAATGTGTAAACGAAAATGTATCGATTAGGCATTGTAATCCATTTTTGCACATTTTGAACAGTCGCTCTCGTATAACGTGTACTACGAAAGTAAATGTTAAATAAGTTTTGAACTAAAGGTGTGCAAACAAAAAAGCGACATGATTCGTAATGTGCAAACGAAGATGTTTTGATTTCCGTCATCACATGTTAGAATTGCACAAAATTGCGATATTTGACATGTGTGAACTTAGCCCCCTGGTTCAATTAAAAATTTTTTTTACTTACAGTAGTGTGCAAACAAAAGGTTGATGTGTTTCATAATGTGTAAACGAAAATGTATCGATTAGGCATTGTAATCCATTTTTGCACATTTTGAACAGTCGCTCTCGTATAACGGTGTAGTACGAAAATAAATGTTAAATAAGTTTTGAACTAAATGTGTGCAAACAAAAAAGCGATATTGATTCATGATGTGCAAACGAAGATACTTTGATTTTCGTTATCACATGTTAGAATTGCACAAAAATGCGATATTTGACATGTGTGAAGTTAGCCTCCCCTCTGATTAAATTAAAATTTTTTTTTGACTTGCAGTGGTGTGCAAACAAAAAGTTGATGTTTTATAATGTACAAACCATTGTAGTCCATTTTTGCACATTTTGAACAATAGCTCTCGTATAGCGGGTACTACGAAATGTTGAATTAGTTTTAAACCAAAGGTGTGCAAACGAAAAAGCGACTTGATTCATGATGTGCAAACGAAGATACTTTGATTTCCGTCATCTCATGTTAGAATTGCACAAAAATGCAATATTGGACATGTGTGAAGTTAGCATCCGTGACTAAATTTAAAAATTTTTTTGACTTACAGTGGTGTGCAAACAAAAAGTTGATGTGTTTCGTATTGTGCAAGTGAAATGGTATCAATTGGGTTTATTGTAACAATGTTTTCACGTTTTCAACAGTAGTTAACGTATAACGAGGACTATGAATCTGAATGTTAAATTACTTTTAAACTGAAAGTGTGCAAACAAAAATAGTGGATGTGCATACGTGTGCAAACGATGATGTATTAATTCCGCCGGTTTAAAATAAATTTCCTGAAAGTCGGGGGCCAGTGTGAAGTTGGCCCCCTAAATTGTTTCTTGAATAATTTTTAAACGAAAAGTGTGCAAACAAAAATACCGGATGTGCATACATGTGCAAACAATGTGCAAACGAATGAGCTGTAGAAAGTTATTTTTTTCAAAAGTTGGGGGCTAACTTCACGCGTGGCAATGTGGTAACAGTTTTCATTATTAAGCTGATACATTAAAAGCTCGTCACGTGTGCATGTTATAAGAACGTCTTCATTGATTCCTTGTCTTTATTTAAATTTGTTATATACGTTATATACGTGTGTTAATTATGGAATTAAGCAATTATGGAATTATGGAATCAGTGACTGCCCTTTTCCCTGATCCCCATTCTACTTCGAATAATATGATGTAAGGTGGGTTTACCCTACACCGGTCTAGGACCCTTCATTGTAATAATATAAAACAAATACCATTGTATTTAGATTGTTAGTTTTAGTTTTAGGTTTTTGATTTATTTAAAAAAAACTGCATTATTAGCCTATTTTATTACTAATTATTGTAAGGTACCAATAAAACTGATCGGCAATAAAATGGCCCCGCAATGAAATGGCCTGGCAATGAAATGGCCTGGCAATGAAGTGGCGGCAATGCAACGTCTCATTCTGACCCTACACTGCGTAAAATCGTAAACGAATAACGATTATTTTTATTTTACTTGTATTTAATAAACGTAAATTTATAATTTTATAAATTCCAGTAATGCGCAGTGTAGAGTACACTTCCAACTACTTTAGTAAAGAAATATAGAACTTGGTCCATAAACATGCAAAAGTATTTTAGAACAAACTGAACTAGAAGTTAGGTTGTCATTTTCAAACAAGTTCAACAATAGATGGATGAAGAGTAATTAATTTTTCCCCTTCGGGTTTTCAGATGCACTCGCCCTTTCTATTAATTCCTTTTTTCTCTCTAACACGTACACGAAGGCGCACATACTCATGCGCACGCGCACGTAAATATACGCGCGCACACAAACACGCCCCCCTTTCTTTGTATTAAATAAATGGAATTTTCAAATTTGTAATAACCAATGACTTATAAAATGTATTATTTATTACACTATGTTGCTTTCAGTTTAACCCGAAGTGAATGTATTCATGAAATTTCCAAGTTCTCACTCGAAGGAACACCACTTGCTCAGGCATGTTTAGATAATCAGCATATCTGCACCCAACAAGAAGTAAACTCTCCGTATTACTCTATCGATGGATCTTGCAATAACAAAGTCGATGGTTCATTAGGAAAATCATTTACAGGTTATAAAAGGCTTCTTCCAGCAACCTACATTGATGCCGTACAAGAACCTCGCACCAGGTCTATAAAGAAAAAACGTCTTCCTTCACCCAGGCTTATAAGTACAACTTTATGCAATGATAGTCACGTCGAAAATAGAGATTTAACTTTGGCAGTAATGCAGTGGACTCAATTTATTGAACACGATTTAGCACATACAGCGACTAATAAAATGGGTAAGTCGATTACATCACTGTCTTTATATGTATAAAAAACGGTACATGAATTACTAAAAGAAAAAATTTCTAAGAAACACACTTGCACTTAATATCCTTGTAGCATGCTTTTTTTCGGATAATAAACAAACATTCCTGACAAATAGGATAATTAAATTTACCGCAACAACTTTTTGACGAGAAAGCAGTGCAGTTTACTACATGAAAATATCAAATAGGTGTTAGTACTTAAACTTTATACGTAATTGTATAATCCAGTTGACAACGCTGTAACGGCTACGACTGTTCAATAATGCTCAATTCACTATGTTTTCCAAATCTGTTCATAAGGGAATTGACATCACAGACTGATTCCCTTTCTGTCAGGGGGTGTCACTCTATAGGCGGTTTTAAAATAGAGTTTTTGGCGCCACCAGTCGCATTGAAACAGTAAAACTTGAAAATTTTACAGGTATCTGTAACTGTCAATCAAAATGTGTTGCGCGCGCTGCGTGTTTCACAAAATGAGGATGACCACATCGACCAATATTTGTTTCAATTCAGTATCTATTTTTGGTACAGTAGTAGTATTCAGGCGAAAAGTATTATAATGTCACAGTTTAGAAAGTGTGCAGTTTTCAATTGTGAAAACAGGGATGCAATTTGCCATAGATTTCCCAATCTAAAGAAATTTTTGTATGTTTATTACCAGTGGATGGATTGAATTGGAACAGCTTCTCTGAAAAAAATGGATCCTGCATGGGTCTACAAAAATTTACGAGCTTGCCATGCTCATTTTGTTCCAGAGGATATTTGTCGAAATACGTATTTAGTTTCTAAATATTTTTGTTGTGAAGGGGATTTATTAATTTAATTTGTTATGTTATTTTGCACATTGAAAGTTCTTTGAATTCTAATGAATTTATTTTGCACAATTACAATTTGTAATAAGCATCTTTATATTTTTATTTTACCAATATTTAAATTCAAATATATACTTGTGAAACTTAAGTTTATTTTGATTTGATTACATTTTAACATAAAAACATAAATTTTTCTTAAGGAAGCTACAGGTTTATCTACCCTTTTAATTAATGGAATGATAGGTAATTTGATATATCTTTCTTATACATTTCCAAGCAATACATTTGAAATTCCCGCTAAATACGCATTTAGTTGCATTTTTCGCCAGATGGCGCTCATCAGTAGTTTTAAATTTCCCGCCATAACAAGTAGTTAAGCTTCAATCTGCATGGTGGCGCTAAACTTACTTGTAATTGTTTATATACAGTGTCGCATCTTTTGTATTATTGGTCTGTGCTCTCTGTTTTTTAATTTAAACAAGTCTACCATGTGTGTGTGCGTACGTGATCGCGCGTGCGTGTGTACGAGTGTATCAGCTATTCTAGTTGTGCATGTGATCAAACATTTAATAAACACTAAAACTTAGAAAATAAAGATAAGTCTACTTAGTTTTATACCATTGGAAACTTATGTTTGACAGCTAAAAATTTAACGTTATAAAAAGTGAGGTTATATAGCAGAATAATATCAACAAGTATGGCGGTCAATTGTTATTTCCACTTGCTTGTTGGAGAATTTAGTGTCGCATTTTGTAATTGGTTGCCGTTATTTTATAATATAGCCTTAAGAACCAAATTTACGCTAACGTTGGTGTTTATCTTTATAATTATAAGCATAACGAAAGTATTATAAATCGTTTATTGTAGATAATTTTGAAATCTCTTTGATTTTAGTGCATTTTAACAAAACTATTGAATGTTGCGACGTTGATGGTACCGAGTTAGCTCCACGATACAAACATCCTTTTTGCTACTCAATTACTATTCCTGACAACGATTTGTTCTATTCGAAACACGCAATTAGTTGCATGTCTTACACCAGATCTGTGATGGCAATTAAATCAGATTGTAAATTTGGAGCAATTGATCAGGTACATATGTTTTGAATTGAACAACAAAAGTTATAGACTTTGATTTTAGATGAACCAAGCAACACATTATTTAGATGGGTCACAGTTTTATGGATCAGAGTTAAATAAGGCATATTCCTTGAGGAAGGTGGGGCGTGGTTTGTTGAATGGTCGTCATGTTGAAGACTTCGGATTTTTGCCATCCTCAACTAGATCAAGAAAGGACTGTCAGAGTAATAAGAGCTGCTTTGTTTCAGGTAACGCTGATAACATTATAGCAAAATAATAAAACATTAATTTTATTGCAATAGAAATGTTATGTTTGTCCCAAATGCACCGTACGATTTTTTTCGTTTTTTTTAATTTTACTAAATGCATTTGTACGAAGGCGTAGAAGTCCACAAAAAATTGCTCTACTTATTTTAGTTAAATTTCGACTTCGATCTCAAAATTTAGTTAAATTTCGACTTCGATCGCGAATTTTAATAAATTTCGACTTCGATGTCGAAATTTCGTTAAATTTCGACTTCGATGTCGAAATTTCGTTAAATTTCGACTTCGATGTCAAAATTTAGTTAAATTTCGACTTCGATCTCGAAATTTAGTTAAATTTCGACTTCGATCTCGAAATTTAGTTAAATTTCGACTTCCATTTCGAAATTTAGTTAAATTTCGACTTCGATCTTGAAATACCAACACGAATAAACTTTTGACCGTAAGTTAAAAATATAGCAAAATTTCGAGATAGAAGTTGAAATTTAAGTAAATTTTGCCATCGAAGTCGAAATTTTTTATATTTTGAGATCGAAGTCGAAATTTAATTAAATTTCGACATCGAAGTCGAAATTTAAGTAAATTTCGAGATGGAAGTCGAAATTTAACTAAATTTCGACATGGAAATCGAAATTTAACTAAAATAAGTGAGCGACTTTTTGTGGTCCTTTTACGCCTTCGTACATTTGTTTATAATTCGTAAACACCAGCGTATTTCAAAGCAATTTGGTGGAAGAATTTGTTAAACATGTAACAACTTTTGTCTGTCTAAGGTGACGAAAATCTATTTGCTAACTCTGGACTTTATTCCAGCACTAGAGCGATGGGTAGGATGGTTTACTATAAAATTAAGATGTAAAATAATTAAAGCCAAGCGCCTTCTAAACCACTAGTTATTATGACTCTATAAATGGTATAAGAACCCCAAGGTAAAATATTCCTATTAACAAAAGACTATGAGTAAGGTAAACTTGAATGAAAACAAATTATAATACAAATACAGGCAGCAGTTTGCGTCTCAACATAGTAATAAAATAGATAAGAGTATTTAAGTGAACCTTTGAAGGTTTCAACATTTTACTGTAAACACTCATGTGCTTCAAGATTACCTCAATAAAAAATATATACTCACATAAAAACATATATTAACTGTTTAATAAATTTCATTATTGAACAAAACAAAAAAATTATAATAAACATGTTATAGTGTACATATAAGGAAATCTCCTAGTTTGAAATTTTTAAAAACTTCAATTTGAAGGTTAAATTCAATAAGCCTGAGGTATTAAAAGTTTAGTTTAGTAAAAAGAATTATATTTATTACATAATAAAAGACAAAATGGTTAATGGTCACTTTTAAATCTATGACCAAATCCTAGATCTTTAAGTCATTAACGAATTAACAAGTGATTCAAATATGAAAGTCAAATCTGTCTTCCGTACAAATTTACATGTAAGTTTTTAAAACGAAATTCTTACTGCAAATTTTAATTACTGAGATACTTTCGAATGTATAATAAATTGAATTAATACAAAGTTGCCTTCAACAACTACACCAAGATATTCTAATATTTAATTTTAAGAATCAAATTTGTAACATAAGGAAATAAACGTTGTCAGGTATCGTATGGTTTCTCTCTAGAAACGAACACTAAAAATTCATTACTTTTAATAATGTTTTATGATAGTTCTAGTTCTAGAACATTTTAAATAAACGTGGGTTAAGAATGTTCCTTGAAAACAAATGCCCAATCACAGGAAATTTCTAGTGATTATTAGACGACTTGTAGGTGTTTCAGTTCAACAAATAAAAAAACAGCTTTAACTTACTTGTCGATTGAAGAAATCCTATTTTTTTAACAAACTGGAAACAGATAACATCCACGTATTCCACGAACTTCAAAGCTTCGACTTGAGTTTCAAGAGAAAAAAAAACTAACAAACTAACAACTGCCTCGTGCTTAATTAGATAAACTCATTTAGTGGATAATTCATAGATTGTATAAAAATTTAGCAGTATAAAACCATAATAATATTACTTCTAAAGGTATTAATCTTCTGAATATGTTAATCGTTCAATTATGTAAAACTTTAATAATATTAAAGCATGACAACATTATTTCTGTAAATGTTGTTTTAAATGCGCATTGGTTAAAACGAAAAGCTAGATTTTCTGTAGGACTTCATCCTATCTACAACAAAGCAAATCACCGGTAGTGCTTCCAGATAGGGCATTTCATTTTAACTCGTCTGATACTTGAACGCGACTGACTTTCGTTACGTCTTGCCTAGTTTATCCGACGATAAAAAACGTAGATTAAAGTAAGTTCTTAGAGAGCACTAAAAATAAGACTCATAACACTACGGTGTTATATATAATGCGTAATATGAAACCCTGCTTGTGTTTATTTTATAAGCAAACCTCAATACTGTTATAGTACGTGGACAGATGATAATATTGTATAACAGACTAGGTGTTTTTAAAAATGTTACACGTAAAATGTTTGTTATTTCTAGATTTAAAAATTCTAAACAATTAACAGATATCTTCGACTCAAACGCAACTATTACAATTTAAATTTAAAAATAACATTTTGGGATCATGAGCGGCCATGAACTTAATATAGACATGGATACATAGAAAAATTACTACTTTTCGGTAATTACTTTGCGTCAAACTTCGATAACCACAGATGGTGGAGAAAGTGGACGTATAAATATGAACAAAGTTTATAAAAGCGGAACCTTCAAGTACTTACCAGTGATAAACTACAACTTTAAGCGGTGGTTGCAGGACGAGGAACTGTCAACTTGTTTGACGGTATTCGAGAAACGTCAATAATTTTATATCACCATGGCTACGATTGCATCAGCGTTTGTACAACTATAGTCGCAGCACACATAACACAAAGACTTGAAGGTTAATCGCGGTAGAACCATAGACTATACTATATACACGACGGAGGGGAATTTTACCTGCAAGCTACATCTTAAGCGATAATTAAAGTTAATTTTAACAATAATTACAAACGGAACGGTAATAGTGCAATCATAATAATAACAGTAGTTTGAATGTATCCAAAGCATGGCCTACGTTTAGATGCTATTTTAATTAAATGGTAACAGAAAAGATATACTTTCAAGTCTGCATTATTACAAAAAAAGCATTAGGTTGATAGATATTGAATTTAACTGCATTTAAGTAATTTTTGTTAATATTTTCATATTTGAACTTTGGTTTTGGTTTATCTATTAAATACTATTATCAGGAGGTATTTACATATGAAGTGTCCGATTCCTTCTAAAAAAAAAAGTAATGCTCTATAGATATTGAAAAGCATTTATTCTTTAAAATAACACCTTTAGCATTGACACTATGTTGTCAATGATTAGATAATGCGTTAATTGCTTTACTGAAAAGATTTGTATTTTGATGACTCATAAATTCTTTAAATTCCTCAATTACAGTCTCGACTAACAAACCGATGATTCTGCAAATAGTTTTTGAGGCTTCAGAGTAAATGATACTTGTTATGTGACAAGTCATGGAGAATATGGTGGGTGATCAAGAACTTTCTAACTTCGCTTAGACAGTTTTTCAGGGTCAGTTGCGATACGTGCAATCTTCCGTTATTATGCAAGAGTATCTGTTCACGTCGATTAATTAGAGACGGTTGCTTAACTTGTAGCTTTTATGCATAGTATGTAATTCACTGCGATATGATTCTGCGGTTATAGTTCCCACCGATTGGGAGAATAGCAATACTAAGAAGTTGACTGGCTTGCAAATTAAGTTGTCCGAAAAACCAGAGGAAAGGGAAAAATTGATAAAGTATGTGCTTTCGGCTTTTAGTTTTAACTATTTACCTATAAATTATTTGGAGATAGTAGAGGAGGAAGACAGCCAAGATAAAATAAAAATCTTACACAAGTGTTACATTAAAGCAGGTGGTACATATTTTACACAATCTGCAACACCATATTGTAGAATTCCTAAAGAACTAAAATTAGAAGCCGCGCAATACTTTTATACAAATCTTAATAAGTTTAATATTCGGTATAAGAGTACAATTCTCCCAAGGGTTGCTTTAATTAAAAAAATTCTTAAAGATTTGGGTTCCCCAGAAAAATCTAGACCGATATTATGTGTTATACCCTAAGACGATTTCGGATAAATTACTAAAATCGGGGGTATAACTTTTGTAAGGGTGCTTTGATTTAAACAATTCCGATGGATTTAAATTATCCGGGAAAATTCCGGATTAAAGAGGGAATATCTGGGGTAACCAAACAGGATTTAAAGATCGAGTTAAAATTAATTAAACAAAAAATGTAAAGGTTCGGGGCTTTAATGTGGAGTGACGTGGAGGGATTTGGAGGGATGTGGAGGTATGTGAAATGATGTGGTGGAATGTGTAGGAAGATGGTGGGGTGTGGAGGGATGTGGAGGAATGTGGAGGGATGTGGAGGGATGTGGAGGAATGTAGAGGAATGTGGAGGGATGTGGAGTGATGTAGAGTGATGTGGAGGGATGCAGAGGGATGTGGAGTGATGTGGTGGGATGTGGAGGGATGTGGAAGGATGTGGAGGACGTGGAGGAATGTGGAGGGATGTCGAGTGATGTGGAGAGATATGGAGGGATGTGGAGTGATGTGGAGAGATGTGGAGGAATGTAGAAGGATGTGGGGGAATGTTGTGGGATGTGGAGGGATGTGGAGGAGGGTGGAGGGATGTGGAGGAGATCCCAGAATTCGTGTTCTGCGTCTACTCAATATATATTTATACGAAAGACTTTACATTTTTTTTAGGATTACTCAACATTGAACAAAATTTTAGATACCCTATTTCAGTTTAACCTTCCCTTTCTGGTTTTAGTCTTTATTAAATGAACATCTTGACATGTAATTTGAGGTAAACAAGATAAACAGTATCATTAAAATGGAATATTAAACTTGATTTTATAATTAACAAGTGACAAGCACATATCTGGACAAGATACTTTTTGGTGTAAAGCCAGTAAAGTTTAAGAATAATTTATGAACCTGAGGACATCATCAGTTATATAAAATTGTTCTATAAATTATAAAGATTACAAATTTAGAAAGAAGATAACCCTTTTTAACAAAGTGCATCACAAAATTATTCGTGAAACAAATATGTGATTCCATTCTGCAGTATGAGGTAGTTTATAACATCTTCACAGTTACTTTACATCACTACATTTACAAATTACTGAGTCATCGTAAAACGCAGCATAATCATACAAATTAAACGATCTTACCAAGTGATTCCAAATGACCTATTAACCTTCAAACCACATATCGTGTTCAGTACTAACTATCACCTACCTATTGTACACATCAGTGCATGTTTAGTTGCGTGTATGTATTGAGGTGCATTCCGGCCTACTTAATTACAGTCCACTTAAATCTTTGTAGCTTACTTAGCTTTCTAGCAACCGTTGTATTTTTAAAAACAATGTAATGTCAATTATGTCAAAATAAATAAGAACCTTCATAAAATTAGAAGAATTAATATTAAACTATACACCAATCAAGCGATGATATCCTGCACCTAGTAAGGATCCTCGCGCAGTTGGAAGCAGTCCCTGAACATGATCCTCGAGCCAAGATAATTCAACCACGCCTGCAACTTGCAGCTTGCTAACCCTAATACCAGCACGGTATACGTAAACCAGCACAATCAAGCGGATATACAGGTCAGCCCGTTCTTATTTATTACCTTAAACCTAACCTAGTAGTTGCATATCCAGTTTAACTTATTTTAACGCCCTGTTTAATATCGTTAAACTTGTGTTTATTGTCAAACTATACAATTTATTCATTCCAACCTTCTAGATCTAGTTAGTAGGTATTATAACTATCAATTCTAGGTGAATCTTATACACTGCTGTGGATGGTAAGTTTAATGCATTTTCAAATATTGAATTTATTACATTGAGAAATTACACCATATTTACTTGATACTATAGACACCTCTTGCTCTTAGGTGTCATTTAACTTAATATTGTTCATTCTTCATCAAACAAGATGGAAAATGATCATAAACCTGAACTCCAAATACTTGTGGCTCGCAGAGCTAAAGTTAAAGCCTCTCTTACAAGATTTGATAGTTTCTTAAAAAGGATATCTTTGTCTGATATAACCGATGAAATTAGAACTGAAGTAAATGCACGTCTTGATATAATAGCGCCTCTTTATTCTGAGTTTGATTTAATCCAAAATGAAATTGAAGAGCTTAAACCTGATAAAATCGATAAAAGCGAACAAGAGCGTGACGAATTTAAAAATAAGTATTTTTCCATTGTGACATTTGCAAAAATGAAACTAGTGTCGCCGACAACACAAAATATTCCTTTCACGGTCTGAAACTAAAATTGCCCCCGAGTCTGCTTCCGGTGACTTATCAAGTAATCAAACCCTAAACGTTAAGCTTCCAGATTTAGTTCTTCCGGAGTTTACGGGCAGCTACGATCAATTTATTTCCTTTAAGGAGGCCTTTGATTCATTAATTAACCACAATCCTCTACTCACAAATGTTCAGCGATTCTTCTATTTGCGCGGTGTGCTCAATGGAGAAGCGGGAAAAATAATATCGTCATTAAGTGCTAGCGAGAGCAACTAAATTGCATGGGACCTGTTAACTCGGCGTTATCAAAATAAAAATCCATCATAAACGCTCATATGAAAGCTATTTTTGAGTTACCTAATATTTTCAAGGAATCCCATACATTACTGCGTAAAATGTTAGATGAATTTCAAACGCACTTTAGATCTTTAAGAAATCTAGGAGAAAACGTTGATGAATGGAATACTATTTTGATATTTCTGCTTAATTCGAAACTTGATTCATCAACTCGTAGGGAATGGAAAGTAGCAACAAAATCCAATACTTCACAACAAAGGGTTAACTTAATTAATTTAAAAATTCCAAATAGTATTCAGCTGGCTGATGAAGCATTTAATACTCCTTCTGAAATTGATATGCTTCTCGGAGCAAGCATATTTTATGAACTTCTAAGTTTTGGTCAAATTAAACTAGGTAAAAATTTGCCTATATTAAACAAAATGAAACTAGGATGGATTATATCGGGACAACTACCCTATAATAGCATTTCTGTTTCACATAATTTCTTAGCAGTAACCGATCCTATCCAAACTCAATTGCAGCAGTTTTGGCAAGTTGAAGAGAGCTATGCGTCCGAAAAACCTATGACTAACGAAGAAGTCCAATGCGAAACACATTTCCTTAAAACCTTTACTCGTGACCCCTCAGGAAGGTTCGTGGTAAGCTTACCGCTATAAGATAATTATACTAAACTCGCCGATTCTGAAGAAACCGTAATTCACCAATATTTTTCTATAGAAAGGAAGTTAAACAAAAATCTTGAACTCAAGAAGCAATACTCCGATTTTATGAACGAATATCTAAGCTTAGGTCATATGATCGAAATAAATCCTAAGGTAAACGGCCATTTTCCAATTTATTATGTACCGCGCCATTCTGTAGAAAAGAAGGACATTATAATTTGAATAAGGGGCCGCTATACTTGCGGCCACGTCCCCAATGCTCCACCCGGAGGTACTACATTGGGTTTAAACGCGAAAAATAGTCGTGCTCCTAATTTATTCTTACTTCATAGTTGATCCACCCTAATAAAAACTAAATAAAAAATGTAACAAACCTAAAAACCTAACAAACTCTAACAATCTAACAAACCTAAAAATCTGACAAAAACTGAAACAAAAACAAAACAAAAACTAAAAACAGGGTTGTAAATAATGGTATCCCTAGCGCTGACTTTCGAGTGTACCCGATCAACAAGACACAAGCAAAAATGAGAGGGGGAGAGATCCGTAATACCGGATAGCAGACGCCGGCTCTGCTTACCAGTGCGACCTGAAGGGTCGTCTTAAAACTATCCAAATCTAGCTAACTAATTTAAATCCAACCCTAGCTTTCCCTATCATTCCCTAACTGATTTATATTATGATTACAATCTTCACAATTATACTCTTCCTTCCCAAATATATACTGCAACCAAAATGGCGACAGAACGTCAAACAAAACAAATATGCCACTTAATACTACAATACATGCTAATTAAAAAAAAAAATAAATATAGTGTAAATATAAAATATAAATAAATATAATTATGTAAATATATAAATAAATGTTTAATAAGCGTTAAGCGTTAAGCATATAGCAGTGCACAAAATAGCAAAAGCATCACCCTATTTATCAGGTGCACTCGCACAAGCATTAGTCGGCTAGTGCCTTTACACACCAAACGTGCTTCTTAAATTATTTCAAAAACTACTAATTAATGTAAATCAATGCTTGTGCGAGTACAGCCGCCACAATTTAAGTCTTACCTCGATAATAAAATTCTCCAGCATCCGAAGATCTGGTCGTCTGTAACTTACTTCTAAAGGGGGGATGGGGTGCACTGCTAAAGCCCTGGTGGGTATGCACTAAATGTTCTTGGGGGGGATCACAATCACTGTCACTATCACTTCACTTTCAAGTCCTGGGGGGATGCGCGGTTGCACTCTGTTTTATTGTCTTTGTTTATTTTATTGATTTAATTTAATGAGGGTTTCTGATTTATTTGTTATTGTTTATTTGTTATTATTTATTCCCGATTTCCCGATTTTCCGCGCATAATTATGAAGATAGGTACGGACTGTATTAATGGTGCGGTGGTTTTTCGTGCATATTGGACATTTGGGTATAATTATCATTTTCTTTTCTTTTTTTTTTTTTTTAATATCAGGTTTTGGTTAATCTTACTCATGCCAAGTCAATTAAAATTTTTTACAATCCTCCCACCAACCCCACCGATTTACACGCGGTTGTCATTCTCTAATCTCGCGACCCTTCCCGCGAATTCTTTTAAGGCTGTCCAGAACGCCTTCTGGTTAACCACTTCCCCGACTTCCTCTAGGCACTTTGGCCATGCCAGACCTAGGATAGCTAGTTTGCTATCAGCCAACCCCCGATTTCCCGCCTCAAGGGGGCAGTCGAAGAGCACGTGCTCACGCTTTCCGCGCCCTCACCGCATTCGCAGCGGTCGCTGTTGGTTAGCCCGAATCTTTGTAAATACGCCTTCAGGGCGCCGTGCCCTGTTATCAACTGCACCATTTTGTGATCGAGCTTAACCTCGATCCTACCTCTAGCTTCTATGCTCCGTATGAATTTGTGGGTCAACCTGCCCGTGACAGCGTTGTTCCACCTCTCTTCCCATTGTTGAATTGATTTTTCGTGCAGCTTTCTTTTAATCAAAGACTTCGGTATTGACGAATGTGATATTCGAAAGTCTCCCGTCGCGGCTTCTTTAGCTAATTCATCAGCCCTATCGTTTCCTACGTTACCATTGTGCGACCTGACCCAACAGAACTTTAAACGTCGAAACTCGAGCGCCGTACGCGCTATCCTCCAGACGTCCGCTTGGAGCTCTGTCGAGGTGTTCATGTTTGTTAAAGCCGTTAGCGCCGATTTACTATCACTGATTATATAATACTCGTCTCTGCCCGTGTGATTTATTACGTAATCGATAGCCTCTCGTATGGCTACCAATTCGCACTGGAAGATAGTGCACCAGTTCGCGAGTTTGGTTTGAAACCGAAACACCTCCCTTTCCTGCTTATACACGACAAACGCCGCACCTGCTTGCCCATCGTCCATACGTGAACCGTCCGTATAAATTCTGATGCCCATCGCGTCCTCATCACCTTCGACAAACACGATTCCTCTAATATCAGCCGGATGCCCCAACTCAGATACAACGATCTTTCTTGCAATTTCCCTATTACCAAGGTTAAGATCTTCGATAATTTCGCGCCCTTTTCCTATATTTATTAATCACCTATCTCTAATCTCCCTAACGACATATTCGATAGGGAGAGTCCTACTGATCACCAGGACAGCCTCCGTGGAGGTGATCCTGTACGTTCTCGCCGCTTTTACCGCGGTTATGCGTTGTACGCTCGTTAATTGACGCATCTCCTGGACTTTACAACCTTCTGCCCATACAGAAGCTGCGTACAGTATTGCCGGCTCAATTGCTCCGGTATAAACCGTCCTCAGCGATTCGCCCCTGAAACCCCACTTTATTTTAGCCGCCGCCATCATTTTATTTGATATTTCGCCGCCCTTACTTTTTACGTATTGTACGTGCGCTTTCCAATTTAATTTATTGTCGATCTTGACGCCGAGGTAGGTAATACAATCTTTAAACGGGATTTTCTCCCCTCCTAGCTCTAACCTAGGAGGTCTCTGTCCTGGTTTCGTGCCGAAATAAAGCGTCTCTGACTTCGCCGTGTTAAATTTTAATTTTACCGCCTGCGACCATTCGTGTAATTTATTAAGCGCCTCGTTCGGTTTTGTGCGCATATCCATTAGCAATCTCGATCTTACAATTAAAAGCGTGTCATCTGCAAACCCAACGATTGAGCATCCTGCGGGCAACTTGACCCTAAAGATGCTCTCATACAACAACTTCAAAATGTGGGACCAGAACATGACCCTTGCGGGCATCCCCTTTCCACCTCACGCGACAGAACTTCACCCGGAATTTCAACCTGTGCCAATCACCCCGAGAAATAGCTCTTGACCAAAGACATCAAGTTTCGCGGACAACCCCTACGATCTAACTCGCAAACGATTAATGGCCACCAGGCAGCATCAAATGCTCCTGAAATGTCCAAAGCAACAACGACACAGTACTCTTTAGCATCTCTTGCCTGCTTAATTTCCCCGACAACGAACTCTAACGCGTCGATAGTCGACTTGCGCTCCACGAAACCAAACTGTCGGTTATTGAAACCGCCGCTGTCTCGCACTAGGTGCTCAACACGCGTAGTCATAACGCGATCTAAAACTTTCCCCAGCACCGGTATCAAGCTAATTGGACGATAGCTGCCCGGATCTAACGCATCCGTTTTTTTAGGTTTGGGTATAAATTTCACATTCTGGATTTTCCAGCAACGCGGAAAAACGCCCCTTTCTAAACAAAGATTAAACAACCCAACAAAGATACACGGGGCTAACAGGCACGCCTGCAGAGCTGCGTCTGAGGTGATTCCATCATGCCCCGGTGCCTTCTTAGGGTTCATCCTCCTAAGAGCCCTGACGACCTCGTGAACTAGGATTGCCTTATCGGCACCTGTTCCTTGCGCCTCTGCAGCTTCCCGACGTACTAAATCGTGCGACCCTTCATCCACCTCGGGATTATCCGATGGGAAAAATTTCTCTAGTAAATATTCCGCTGTGGTTTTAAAACCTTCCGTGTATTCGCCATTTGTTTTCTTTATATTACTGAGCGCGATTTTTTGTCGTTTTCCTCTAATTACGCGGTATGCGGTTCCCCAGGGTTCTTTCTGTGAGTTTTGCGTGCAGAATTCTTTAAATTTATTCGTTCGCGTTTCTTCTATTAATATTTTATATTCGCGGTAACTTTGATTATATTCTATTCTCTGCTGTTCTCTTATTTCTCCCGAGGCGCGTTGATAGCGGCGCCTTAGGTTACGCGTTTCTGCCCGCTTGGTGGTTAGTTCCCGGGTCCACCAGGGTACGCTGTCTTTAAATGTTTTCTTTTGCGGCATGGAATACGACGACGCGTCTACCACCGCGTCGTTCAATTTTTTCGCAAGTGTTTCTACTTCGTATGCCTCTCGGCAGTTAAATAGCTCATTTTCAAGCGCAGGGATACTTTCGCCAAATTTTTCTTTAAACCGCTACCAATTTGCTTTTTTATTACAGAACCGCGGAAATATAGTTAGCTGCTTGTTTGCGCTTGTTTTGGTTTCAACGTCCCATGTTATTAATTTATGGTCAGAGAGCGTTTCCTCGTCCGACCTTAGTTTCCAATTACAAATCGATTCTAACATTTCGTGCGAGACTGCAGAAATATCTATAAAACTGCTGCCTCTCTGCGTCTCAAACGTAGGTGAATCATTAGTGTTTATCACACTAAGGTCCCATCCCGTAAAAAGGTCAGCAACCTGCGAGCCTCTATCGTCTTCGATAGGGCTGCCCCATAATGGCGACTTAGCATTAAAGTCTCCCGCGATAATTAAATTTCTATTTCTACCGATTTTACGAAGAATTCCTTCAATTTGATTTATTAAATCCTCTGTTTGAGGATTCTCCCGCCGGGAATCGATCGGTGGAAGGTAAGTGCTTATCACGTAAAACGTATGCAATCCCGTTTTTATTTCTGCGGTGGTTATGAACTCATTCGACAGATTGTTCCGGCGCACGTCCCGTTATTTATTATTATCCCGCTACGCGGTCGTTCGCTGTTTGCGTTTAAAACGGTAACCCCCTTCCCAAAACCTGTTATTTTGAGGCTATACAGGTGCGGTTCCTGTATAAGCCCGATGTCGATATTATTTTCGCTGAATAACTTTACGAAGTTATTTGTAGCCCCTTTTCCTTTCCCGAGATTTAATTGCGAGAATTTTATCTTCTTGCTTCTTTTAAATCTATCTTTTTCTTCACGGTTCATAATCGATGTTCCGTGTGATTGCGTTCTTCAATCTCAGCATCGTGGGGCATCTACTCGACTTGGCGTCGTGGCGCGTATCGACCTTCGCGCCACCGCCAGTTCTGTCGTTTGCCCTAGCGCAAACCACACAGCAGGGGACTGCCCTCCGGCAATTCTTGAACTCGTGTCCTACTTCGGCACAGTTACCGCACCACTGTACCTTCTCCCTGCACTCCATCGATCTATGGCCGTACTCGTAGCACCTGTAGCACTGGGTCATCGAGAAGTGGTCCCGGGCCCAGACTCTTCGTCACCTAAGGTTAATAGCGTCAGCTAATATACGTCTCCGAAGTGTGGGGGTCACTTCGAAGACTACGTTGACGAGAAAAGAAGGACAGTACGACCACAAAGCTGAGAGTGGTTTTCGATGCTTCCGCAAAAACCGCTTCAGGCTATTCTTTAAATGATGTACTAAAAGTCGGACCTACTATTCAAAGTGATCTATTTTCTATAATTCTTCGATTTAGACGTCATGAATTCATGTTGACTGCCGATCTTGCCAAAATGTATCGGCAAATTAATATCAAACCCGAAGAGCGGAGTCTACAACGAATTGTTTGGCGAAATAATCTTAATGAACGCTTGTAACATTTTTAGCTTAATACAGTTACATATGGTTCGGCATCGGCCCCATTTTAGCAACGCGCTGCTTAAAGCAAATTGCGGTGGAATGTCAAGCTGACTTTCCCATTGAATCAGACGTAATACTCAATGACTTCTACGTTGATGACTTGGTTACCAGTAATTGCTCCTTGACCGAGCTGCGTCAGATAAAACAAAACCCAGTAAACATTTTTCGAGATTATGGATTTGATTTACGGAAATTTACCGCAAATGATCAATCTCTGTTAGAAAATATTGACTCTAACAGTGATCCGCCTGTCAAGCACTTCATTCAGAGTGCTCTCAATAGCAAAACTCTTGGAATATCGTATGAATCGGCTACAGATTGCTTTGTTTATAACTCCCAAATACCTTCAAACTTGTCCAATTCCATTACTAAACGAAGTATTCTTTCAACAATATCTCAAATATTCGACCCTCTTGGTCTTCTTGGTCCAATCATTGTTCTGGCAAAAATTATATTGCAACAGCTTTGGTTAGCCAAACTTAACTGGGACGATCCCATACCAACCAATCTTTATAAATACTGGATTAACTTCTATAATCTAATGCCAAATGCCAATGTGCTAAAAATCCCCAGACATGCCCTGTTAAAAGATCCCGTTAATATCCAGCTGCATGGTTTCTATGATGCGTCTATGCAAGCTTATGGTGCATGTGTCTACATAAGATCAGAAGATTGCATCGGAAGTATACAAGTCACCCTATTGTGCGCTAAATCGCAAGTGGCTTCCCTCAAGTCGCTCACCCTGACCATGCTGGAACTTGCCGGAGCTATTCTTTTATCAAAATTAGTTAAAAGGGTAACCTCGTCGCTGCAGTTAAATATTTCCTCAACATACTATTGGACAGATTCCACTATAGTCCTTTCATGGCTAAGTGCGGAACCTCGCCCGTGGAAGGTTTTCGTGTGCAACCGGATTGCGGAGATTCAAAATATCTCTAATATAAATGATCGGAATCATATCTCAACTACTTATAACCCGGCTGACATAATTTCTAGGGGAATTAGTCCCACTGAATTAGAGACGTCCTCAACATGGCGGCACGGTCCAACGTTCTTATCAAAGCATCAAGATTGTTGGCCGCAAGATTGTCGCATCACAAAATTCTCACGAATTTTTTCAAACCAACCTGAACTCAATCTTAAAACTATTTCCTTGCCTATTTCATCTTGTGACGATATCTTTAAGAGGTTTTCGAGTTACATAAAATTAATACATGTATTGTCATACTGTTTGCGTTTTACTAAACGGAAAAAATTGAAGGTAAAATTTAAGCTTGATTCCTTACATATTACCTGTCGCGAAAGGCAAAACACCGAGTTGATTCTAATCAAGGCAATACAGCTTCAGTGCTTTGCTGACGATTTACGGAGCTTGAAACTAGCTGGGTCAGTAAAACCATATAGCAACCTAAACTCATTAAATCCATTTCTTGATAACAATGGGATACTTCGAGTAGGCGGCAGATTAGTACACGCTGACATATCCTTTAATTTTAAACATCCTGTATTAATTCCCAAAAACCACCCATTTACAATATTGCTAATTCGTTACACGCATGAGCGTAATTTTCACTCTGGCTGTCAAGCTACCTTATCCTTTATCCGACAAAGGTTTTGGCCCCTAGATTGGTAGCAATGCTGTACGAAATGTCATTCGAACTTGTATAATTTGTTTTAAGGCTAATCCATCGGTTAATCATAATCAAATGGGAAACTTACCCGCGACTCGAATTAATCCTTCTCATGTATTTTCTAATTGCGGTCTCGACTATGCCGGGCCCTTTTTTCTGAAAGACGGGAAGTATAGAAATAAAAAAATCTTAAAATGCTATGTCTGTATTTTTATTTGCTTTGCCACAAAGGCAGTTTATATTGAACTAGTAACCGAACTCACATCTGAATGTTTCATCGCAGCATTTAAGCGTTTTGTATCATGACGAGGCATGTGCAACAATTTGTATTCCGACAACTGATCTAACTTCATCGGCGCAAACAATACATTCAAAGATATTTACAAAATTATCAGCGGTCAACCTGTTCAAAATTACTTTGACACTAGCCAAATGCAATGGCATTTCATACCTGCCCGATCGCCACATTTTGGTGGATTGTGGGAGGCGTCAGTAAAATCATTAAAGTACCATCTCAAGCGTGTACTGTTAAATAAGCCTTATACATATGAAGAATTTCTAACTATATTAACACAAGTGGAAGCGATATTAAATTCGCGACCTATCATACCTCTGGCCGCTGATCCAAATGATCTTGAGGCCTTGACACCCGGTCATTTCATAATTGGTCGACCTCTGAATGCAGCACCTCAAGGTCACGTGCTTGATATATCAGTCAATAGGCTATCAAAATTTCAACAATTACAAAAATTGACTCAAGATATATGGGCTCGCTAGAAAAAGGATTATTTAGACAACCTTCATCAGCGAACGAAATGGAAGTTTAAGAAAGAGACTAGTAACCTTATTGGTAGTCTAGTAATACTTCGAGATGATAACAGCCTGCCTCAGCAGTGGGCACTAGGCAGAATTACACAAGTCCATCCAGGTGCAGACGGTGCAGTGAGAGTGGTGAACGTTTTGACGAAAGGTGGCACTGTGAAACGCGCAATAACTAAATTGAGTGTTCTACCTGTCGATTAATATTAATGTTTGTTAGCAATAATTTAAACAATTGCATATTATTATTCATGTTATATTAAGTATTCCAATTTCCCCAATGTTGTGTTACGATTATGTATACACCAGTTATATTGTTGTCTTGAACACTATATTTACACTTCTTATATTATCTAATTTACATTGTTAATTTGTTGAAACTGGTTACTTTCAAGGCCGCCGGCATGTTCAGTACTAACTTAGGCAACTTTATTTACCTCCATTTAGATTATACGTTAAACGGAAAAGCAAGTTCATTTGTCTTATTAGTCGAAATTCTGTTAGGTAGGGCTCAAAAGGCATATTTTAGTATTCTGCGCACTTGATAAGATCGGGCTATCTTATTTAACTTGTGGTGGAAGATGGACACGAAGCAGCGTGTTATTTTCCAAACGTTAGTTTGCTTGTTAGAAGCGTTTCTTCTGGAAAATAAATCGCCGGCTAGGGGTAAGCTGATTTTATTTATTATACAATAATTTTTAAATAAGGTTATCTGTTGTAGAAAATTAATTTAATATTTAAAAACGTGTTGTTCACTTCAATATGATTTTGGTTAGATTGCCATTTAAGTGAATTTGAATACTTGTTCGAGTATTATAAAACGAATAAATTAGAAATTATCAGCAGAGATATTGAACTAATTTACACTGTATCTAAATCTTGGATTGATTCCTGGAAAGCTTGCTTTTTTTGGATTAAGATTCTTTGGGTTAGAGAATCAGGTGTTCGAGTGTCCGCCATGAGGTCACACCATCTGTTGTTATTTCCATTGATCGCGTTTTGCCCGGAAGTGTGTTAAGGTCAAAGACGGTGAAAATACTTTATTCAGGTATTTATGTATATATCGATTTTACATTTTTATAAAAAAAAAACTTATAATAATTGTTTGTTTCGCAAATGTTTCTATACTAATTGCATTGTGAAGATGCAATGCTTTAATTTATGTTTGAATTAATACGTTCTAAATTTTATCTTGTAAAAACCTCCGGGACATGAGCTCATATCACGACGGTTTATTTTGTTAGCATTTTGCTACACTGTAATTATTAAAAAGAAAAGAAAGAAAATTTACTGAAGTAAAATTTACAGTTTTGTTAAAGTTCTAAGAGAATTAAAATTGGTTAAATTTTTATTAGTTTTACAAAAATAATTTTGCAGCTTGATTATCTTGTTAGTTCAATTACAATTATTATACGTATTTATATCACATGTTGTGTTGTCTTATTTCAAACTAAATCAGTGAAGTTTTTGTTGGATAAATTATTTCCATGTGTATACTATCGCAGAGATAAAACAAAGAACCCACGGTTTTAGCCCTGATGATAAGGTCTCCCAGAAGATTTAAGTAACAAAGTAAATATCTATTAAGAAAGATTGAATAGGTGAACATGATAGAGGTAAGACACATTACACATTTTAGAAACACTAATTGACAGGTTACACTACCTATTGTACACATCAGTGCATGTTTAGTTGCCTGTATGTATTGAGGTGCATTCCGGCCTACTTAATTACAGTCCACTTAAATCATTGTAACTTACCTAGCTTTCTAGCAACCGTTGTATTTTTAAAAACAATGTAATGTCAATTATGTCAAAATAAATAAGAACCTTCATAAAATTAGAAGAATTAATATTAAACTATACACCAATCAAGCGATGATATCCTGCACCTAGTAAGGATCCTCGTGCAGTGGGAAGCAGTCCCTGAACATTTCGATCAACTAACAATTGACTCCATGTCTAGATGTGGACGGGAAATCCATTTTTGTCCAACGTAGCAGCATAAAATTTTATATTATAATTGGGTTCCATGAAAGTAAAACTAAGTTGCACTGTAATAAATTTCATTATAAAGTTAGATTAGTTTCATATTTAAACAAACCGTTGCGAAAATGAAGTTATAACTAACACGTGAGTCGCATCAGACAGCTCTTATGATTTAACTTTTATTTTTCTACGTCTTCGCCAAGAAAACTTAATTTCTCGCGCCATCTTGACTGTGTATTCACAGCAACGACCTTTCACTTTCAACAAGAACACGGAAAGTGACTATCTGTCACAAAATAGACAATCGAACTGGAATATCTTCGATAATATAATTAAGGAACTACGAGTACCTAAAAATGGTTTGCAATTATGTTATCAGCTGGAACTACATAATACGTTGCAGATTGCAACTCCGAATGAAATTGAAGTGTACCTTGTAAGTTTGTTGAGTTATTAAATCTACAAGAGTACTGGAATCAATAACAGAATAAAACGTTCTTAAGTAAATACTAAAATAGCGAATTTATAGCGGTAATGTCGATAAATAATTTTGCAAGAATGTTTAAATGCTACAGTTTTATAGATGGCTATACAAGTATGTTCTGCATACAAGTTTTGCGGAATGTTATTACCAAAATTTATTTGCCAAAACAACAAACCTTTTCGTAACGTCACCCGTTTCTTGCCTCAAAGGCAATTTATAATAATAAAGACACAAGTCATTTGCAGTCCGCAATTAGGAAAATTTGTGTATACAAAAGTAAAACTAAGATATATTTGTAAATAAACTCTTATGAAAATAATAAAAGCTTACTTAGCTATACAAATCGAAAAAATCGAGCATATAACTTGTCTATTTATTATTATGAATGGCCTTTGGGGCAAGAAACGGGTGACGCTACGAGAAGGTTTGATATTTTGCAAGTAAATTTTGTTTATAACATTCCGCAAATCTCAAAGCCAGAACCTACTTGTATAGCCATTTAAACTACGATGTAGTTTCGAATCAACTTTTGTATTTCCACGCTTAATAGGGTTGGTGTTTTACCACTTGATGGCGATATTATTTGCTTTTGCCATAGTACAAAGTTTCCGTCGAACTTATATCAGTATAATAGCTTCGATTACATCATAGGGTTGTTGGAAACTAATCCGCTCTGACGAGGCTTAAGAAAACAGATCAGTGGATGTTTCCTCCCCTTGTGAAATTATAGAGATATTGTTTTGTTAATAGTTATACAACTATTAGCTTAATTTGTATAGGTGAATAAGCTTTTATTATTTTCATGATAGTCTGTTTACAGACACATCTTAGTTTTACTTTTGTATACACACATTTTCCTCATTGCGGACTGCAAATAACTATGTCTCTTTATATATATATATATATATATATATATATTATTATCTCTCCCACTTCTTTTTTACTTACTCTCTGTCTGTTCAGTCACTCTCAATTCTATATTCTTTTAAAAATTTTATTTGATTTTACCCCCTTTTGTCGCGCCTTTTTTTGTAATGTGCACACCTAATGCACGCCCCGTACTTGCAACGTTTGGTTGGTTCTTTAATTAACTATTTATTTCAATGCCTCGACTATTTAAGCTCCTAAATCTCAGGGTGGTCAACTACTTATAGTGAGTTCTGTTATAAGTAGATGTGCAAAGTCCAACCAAAGTGCCCACTCTTTTGTTTTAGTACTAAATTTTTACTCTACTTTTTATATGCCAAAATTATACTACGATCAGCGTTGCTTTGTGCCAAATTAAATTACTACCAAAATTATATGACTGTTTTGACGTTTTAAGATATCTCAGCACTCACCTGGTTTATACTCCGTTCTTGGCCGCTCTAACTGCTGGCTCAAAATCCTTGTCGCCGTATGCGTCTTTACACTTTTGTCCTATCTGATTGAAGTTTAGTACCGCCTCCAGGTGTTGTTCTTAATTTAGCTGCTCCCCAATACCTGAAATAATTAACCCTAATTTAGAATTTTGAATACCCAGTGCTGTAACTTCCCCTGTGCTAATTTCTGCTTCGAATCCTCCACTACCAATTGTTGTTCTCCTAAATTTCGCTCTTCGTGTTCTCAATTACTCCGTCCGCTTCTTCGTATCTTATCCAAATCTACTCGTCGTCTTACTTCAAATTGCTCTATGCTCCGCTACCTAATAATCGCTATCCAAAACCAACTTCTTTCCCATATATTTTTCCTCTCGATGTCCTGCTACCTAATATCGCTATCCAAATCCCACTTCGTTCCTTATATATTTTTCCTTTCGATGTCCTGCTACAAATCTATAAATCGCTCTCCAAATTCAACTTCTTTCCTTTATATATTTCCTCCCGATGTCCTGCTACAAATCTATAAATCGCTCTCCAAATCCAACTTCTTTCCTTTATATATTTCCTCCCGATGTCCTGCTACAAATCTATAAATCGCTCTCCAAATCCAACTTCTTTCCCTTATATATTACCACTCGATGTCCTGCTACCTTTCCCAATATCACTCCAAATCTATATAATTTTCCGTCGCTTCGCCGTTGCACAATCACCACTCTTTACACTAATTACTTTCGTTGCTGTTGCTGCTTTACCCTTCTTTACACAATCAAAACTCTTTAAAACTCAAATACTTTTATTTACTTTTTAAAAATCGTATACAAATTAGCACAGTTTGAAAAACACGTCTTTTACAAAATGAATTTCGAAATAATCTCTGTTGTTTGCTTTCCAAGGCGACCATTTTAACTTTCTTGCCTACTACACTTTAAAGTACATAACTAAATCGTCCAATAACATCCTAACATTTCGTTTGTGTCGCACATACCATAGTTCATGTCCTTTTACACTTTCCTGATTCACATACAATTCTATTATTTGTCCTAAATATTTACAGTTCACCAATCACATTTGACTTTGTTATAACTAATAATTTTGAGCTTACAAATATTGTCCAAAAGTTGATTCTATTTAAAATGAAACCAAAATAAATCACACTTGAACCTGGATGCGTGGTTGATAGTAAACCTCCATAGACGCATCCGGTTTTTGGACGGCAAATGTACTTTCAATGGCCTTTAAAATCCAAACTCGGTATAAACCCTTGAGCACTGTACATCTTACTACGTCATTTAGTCATTTTAATATTACCTTTTGGCACTTAATTTCAACTACCATTTTGAATGGCACTTTAGTATATGTGAAATATGGCAAACATACATTTTTAAGTTTATGTGATCAAATATGTGTATTATTTTGCTTGGCATATACTACCTTGTACTAAACAACCCTTAGAACTCTTGGTATCTCCCTTATACATTACATTGGCCCCACTGATTTTGAATGAAATTGGAAATTTCGTCGGTTTTACTCTTTCCTGGTGTGCATAATTTCTAATTTTATTTAAAATCAAACCCCCTCTCGTATTTCTACACATTGTAATTATTCAACCCCTATTTTCTTTCTCAACATGCCTGTCTAACTACGCTATATACTAACCTACACTATAAACTAAAACAAAACTAAATTTTCCGTCGCATGAACTATATAACAACTATTCTACTAAACCCTCTTCCTGTACAACCTTATATGGGTATAGATTTTCCAAGTAAAAACGCCCACCATTACTAATATGTGCCTATACCCCTGTTCACTCGTAATCAGGTTGCTTAAGTAATCAATAGCTACCAATTCCAACGGTCCGCTCACGTTCACACTCATCGGTACGTTCTGCAACACCACGTTCTTGTCTTTCCCTAAGATACAAATTTTACAACGATTAATCCTTTCTTTAACCACCGTGATGTCGTTCCGTGCATAAAACGCCTCCTGAATACCAAAAATGTTTTTCTTATGCCTATATGTCCAAAATTTAAATGAATTTCATCTATAATTTCCACAGCCGCGTCTCTGGATACCACTACCAGCTCTGCATCACCTATCCTTTTTACCACAAACTGCCCTACGATGGTAAATCCACGGTACTCCTCCACATTTTCGCTTGTTAATCTCTCACGGATCGAACTCACCTCACTGTGCCTCTGCGTCTCCATAAGCTTGGCGTTTGTCCACCGACCAACATCCCTGAACTCCTGCAAAGCAACTAAACAAGTCTTCACGTCTTTATTCGCTTCCACCTGCGGTCTGCTTAGAAAATCCGCCGTCACATTCTCCTTTCCTGGTTTGTGCTTGATTTCAAAATCGTATTCCTGTAATACTAACGCCCATCTGTACAACCTGCTGTTTAGAAACTCCTTTTTCTTCATAAATGTTACCACCGTGTTGTCGGATTCTATTAAAAATTTGTTACCTAGCAGATAAAAACGCAACTTTTCACTGCATATACTATCGCCAACATTTCCTTCTCTGCCGTCGCATATCTGGTTTCGCAGTCTTTTAATACCCTCGAAATGAATACAATTGGTACCTCAGCTCCATCCTGTATCTGCACCAACTCAGCCCCTATCGCATATTTTGACGCATCCGTTCTTAAAATAAATTCGTCTTTGAAATTGGGATATTTTAATGACAACTCTTTATAAAACGCACTTTTAAATCCTGGAACGCCTTCTCTCGATCATCAGTCCATTTCCATCTTTGATTTTTTCAATAAACTCACCAACGGCACACACAACTCAGAATATCGCGGTATAAACCGTTTATAATAATTTAGAACCCTAAAATCCTCGCAATCCTCTCACATTCTTTGGTTGAGCAATATTTTTCAACTCGTCCAACCTTTTATTACAAATTTTCATCCCATGTTCACTGATTTCAAACCCTAAATACGTAACTTTGTTCTTAAACAACTCGCATTTCTCCACGTTCAACTTCAAACCCCTTCGTCCAGCCTCTGGATCACCTTTTCTAAATGCTCCAGGTGTTCTTGCTCGTTCCTTGAAAAATCAACAAATCATCCACATAGTGCGAACAGAAACATTCATACTCGTTAAACAGCTTCTGCATGGCCCTTACAAGTGCTGCTGAAGAACTACTTAACCCAAACGGAACTACAGAAAACATGTAAATCTCCCCTTCAATGCTAAACCCTGTAAACTTCTTACTGTCTTCATGCAACGGAATTAACCAAAATGAATTTTTTAAATCTAATTTACTGAAAATCTTCATCTCGTACACTTTGTACAACAAATTATCCAACCCCTGCGGTTGTTCGTACTGCGGTTTCGTAATCGAATTCAACTTCCTCGCATCCAAACAAATCCTAATATCCCTTTTGTTGGGTTTAGGTACAATAACTATCGGGTTCACATATGGAGTTTTCGCTGGTTCTATGATTCCTTCTCGTAACATCTTATTAATCTCGGCTTTAACCCTATTTCTAATAGCAAACGGAATTGGATACACCTGTGTATTAAACCCGTTGTCTTCCGTGACTTCTAACTTATGCATATATTGCCTCGCAAATCTTGGCTCTTCATTAAATAACCCTATATATTTATTAAATAATTCTCCTAGCTTCGCCTTTATCTCAATACTCACTTTTCCAATCTGTTCATCATTAATTAATCTCGCAAACATATTACATAATCGTACTTTAACCTGTCTATAATCACTTGTCCTATCCATTCCTAATCCCGACTTATCTATATTATTTCCATTCCTATATTCTTCACTAACCGTAGACACCATCCATAACTTATCTTTATCAAATATTCGAATCGACCTATCCTTACCATCTATATTCAATCCAAAATCCTCTATAAAATCCATTCCTAATATGAAATCTAGCTGCAACCCCTTTGTAATTAAAAACTCTGCCTCTCCTGCCTTTTTATCCCCTACAAATATTGGTACACGGATGACCTTATAAATCGTCGTTAGCTTTTTATTCATTGCCGACCATAAATTAACCCCATCAATCGCTTCTATTCTTCCTTTTAAAAAATCAGCATGTTTTATCACCACCTTCTCATCAACCAGCGACAACTGTGAACCACTATCAACTAAAGCAACATATAAACAATCCCTTAAACTAATATTAATAAACAAAAGGTTCTTTTTATTCAAAGTATAATTATTTAACAATAAGTCTTTTAAACTATAACCTACGTCGATCTTTAATCCTAGACATTCGTTCTTCCAAAAATTTGCGTTTTTTTTCTCCTGAGGGTGCCTCGTGTATCTGCACCACTTCAATTTTATCCGTGTCCTGAGTCCTTGCGCTAGTTGTCATGTGGTGGACGTTGGCTATATCCGTGCTGTGTTCCGCCCCCCGTCGTCCGGCCGTCATCCGCGTTGTCGTCGTGCTGGTACCTATTTTGTCCTTGTACGTCGTTCCCCCGGTGTTCCCTATTGTAGTATCCTGTAATTAAATTTGTCCGTATGTCCGTCTGGTGCGTGTTGCTCCAGAACTGTTCCACAAATAATCGTCGAAATTCCGCGTATGTGTCGTACTGTCGTCGTATGATGTTGTGCCACTTTTCCGCGTTCCCTGTCAACGTCGCTCCTACTATCTGTAATTTAGTCTTTTCGTTTTCCGTTTCGACGATTTCGTCCAGTCTGTCTAAAAACCCCATTGGCTGTTCCGTCCTCCGTCCTTCAAATTTAGGTAACGCGTCCCGGTTGAATTTAATGTGCTGTCCGTAGTCCAGTCCAATGCGCCTTCGTTCTAGGTCGTCCAATTTTTCCTGTATCTGTCTTACGTCATGCCCTACCCGGTTTTCTAATATCGTGACTTTGTCGTCAAGTTTTTCGTCTAGTTGTGTCTTAGTGTTCATATTTTCGTTCTGTATCGTTTCTAACGTTTGTCCTAAATTTCTGTAGTTTGTCAAATGTCTTTTGTCGCATGTTTGTATCTCTGAACTTAATGTCGTAAAAGCACTGACCATCGTCTCCTCTACTGTCTCTACGCGTGTCTTAATTTCCTTCCGTAGGTCAGTTTTTGTCGCGTTCAAGTCTCCCTGAATCTGTACCCGTGTATTTTCTAATTTGTCATCTATTCTGTCTACTTTTTCGTGTACCTCAGTCCCCTTATGTCGTCCTTTACGTTTTGCATTTGCGTGAGTAGATAGTCCTGTGTATAATTCAGTTTGGTCGTCAGTTCCGCGTGTGCCGTCCTAAACTCGTTTCTTAGTTCGTTATGTGATTCCGTAATCCTGTCTGTCAATTCTGTTTTAACGGTTCTTAGTTCCGTATGTGTCTCTGTAATTTTATCTGTCAGTTCCGTATGTGCATCTTTTTGTTCTGTCCGTGATGTCTTAAGCTCTGTTTTTAACTCTGCCAGTGTCTTCAAATCGTCTTTTATACTCATCAGAAATCTCATAATGTCTTGGGTTCCGTCGGCTTCTGCTACCCTCACCTCCGGTGCCGTCGCCTGGTCCGTGTCTATGTCTAACCCCTCCGGCTCTGTCTGCCTTACCTCCATCTCCTGGATGTCTCCTCCTGCGTCTAGCTCTATGTCTTGCGTCCTAATTTCATCGTTTAGTGTCGTGATTTCTGCTTCAATTCCGTATATCCGTCCCGATCTCGTAATCCGTTTCATTTCTGGGTCCGTCATCTCTGCAGCCTATTTTTGAACTCCTTTGCCTGAAAATATCTAAACTACTGGCCCCACCTAATCTCAGGATCCCGTATCCTACTACTATTTCTGTCTAATTTCACTCGATCTAGCCTTTTTTCAGCCCCACGTTGGGTTTGCCACCTTTTTTTTATTATCTCTCCCACTTCTTTTTTACTTACTCTCTGTCTGTTCAGTCACTCTCAATTCTATATTCTTTTAAAAATTTTATTTGATTTTACCCCCTTTTGTCGCGCCTTTTTTTGTAATGTGCACACCTAATGCACGCCCCGTACTTGCAACGTTTGGTTGGTTCTTTAATTAACTATTTATTTCAATGCCTCGACTATTTAAGCTCCTAAATCTCAGGGTGGTCAACTACTTATAGTGAGTTCTGTTATAAGTAGATGTGCAAAGTCCAACCAAAGTGCCCACTCTTTTGTTTTAGTACTAAATTTTTACTCTACTTTTTATATGCCAAAATTATACTACGATCAGCGTTGCTTTGTGCCAAATTAAATTACTACCAAAATTATATGACTGTTTTTGACGTTTTAAGATATCTCAGAACTCACCTGGTTTATACTCCGTTCTTGGCCGCTCTAACTGCTGGCTCAAAATCCTTGTCGCCGTATGCGTCTTTACACTTTTGTCCTATCTGATTGAAGTTTAGTACCGCCTCCAGGTGTTGTTCTTAATTTAGCTGCTCCCCAATACCTGAAATAATTAACCCTAATTTAGAATTTTGAATACCCAGTGCTGTAACTTCCCCTGTGCTAATTTCTGCTTCGAATCCTCCACTACCAATTGTTGTTCTCCTAAATTTCGCTCTTCGTGTTCTCAATTACTCCGTCCGCTTCTTCGTATCTTATCCAAATCTACTCGTCGTCTTACTTCAAATTGCTCTATGCTCCGCTACCTAATAATCGCTATCCAAAACCAACTTCTTTCCCATATATTTTTCCTCTCGATGTCCTGCTACCTAATATCGCTATCCAAATCCCACTTCGTTCCTTATATATTTTTCCTTTCGATGTCCTGCTACAAATCTATAGATCGCTCTCCAAATCCAACTTCTTTCCTTTATATATTTCCTCCCGATATCCTGCTACAAATCTATAAATCGCTCTCCAAATCCAACTTCTTTCCTTTATATATTTCCTCCCGATGTCCTGCTACAAATCTATAAATCGCTCTCCAAATCCAACTTCTTTCCCTTATATATTACCACTCGATGTCCTGCTACCTTTCCCAATATCACTCCAAATCTATATAATTTTCCGTCGCTTCGCCGTTGCACAATCACCACTCTTTACACTAATTACTTTCGTTGCTGTTGCTGCTTTACCCTTCTTTACACAATCAAAACTCTTTAAAACTCAAATACTTTTATTTACTTTTTTAAAAAATCGTATACAAATTAGCACAGTTTGAAAAACACGTCTTTTTACAAAATGAATTTCGAAATAATCTCTGTTGTTTGCTTTCCAAGGCGACCATTTTAACTTTCTTGCCTACTACACTTTAAAGTACATAACTAAATCGTCCAATAACATCCTAACATTTCGTTTGTGTCGCACATACCATAGTTCATGTCCTTTTACACTTTCCTGATTCACATACAATTCTATTATTTGTCCTAAATATTTACAGTTCACCAATCACATTTGACTTTGTTATAACTAATAATTTTGAGCTTACAAATATTGTCCAAAGTTGATTCTATTTAAAATGAAACCAAAATAAATCACACTTGAACCTGGATGCGTGGTTGATAGTAAACCTCCATAGACGCATCCGGTTTTGGACGGCAAATGTACTTTCAATGGCCTTTAAAATCCAAACTCGGTATAAACCCTTGAGCACTGTACATCTTACTACGTCATTTAGTCATTTTAATATTACCTTTTGGCACTTAATTTCAACTACCATTTTGAATGGCACTTTAGTATATGTGAAATACGGCAAACATACATTTTTAAGTTTATGTGATCAAATATGTGTATTATTTTGCTTGGCATATACTACCTTGTACTAAACAACCCTTAGAACTCTTGGTATCTCCCTTACATTACATTATATATATATATATATATATATATATATATATATATATATTACTCATATTTAGACCAGGGTAGAAAATTAAATAATCACATCAAATAATTTTAATCACCGTGTAGAAGCTTTGGAAAAAGGTACGCGTTATTAAAAAACCGTGGAGAATAAAAATTCAGTCGTTTCATTAAACATAAGAGATTTAAATCATCTACAAGACGCTTGCTATAAAAAGGAAGCAGTATTAAAAGCTCTACATGTAATTTAATTATTCCTAGTAAAGAAAGAAAGAGAAATTACGTGCAAAATTTATATTAATTAACTCTATTTTAAGTAACCGGTATTAAACAAAATGTACAGATAATAATTAATATTTGATTAGGAGTCACTAAAAATTAAAGGGTATTAATTTTAATTGAAGTTAATTGAACCATTAGTAACATATAATATCTATAAAAACTTGAAAAAACCCAATAAAATGCAAATCGTAGAAGTGTTATTATGTTTGAACACCTGCGTATTTTTAAAAAGCTCATTCTGCATAAATTTTGCAGATAATTAATGGTTACAAAGAATCTTGGAGAAACCGTAGCTTAATAGTTACAGGAAATTTCACAGTCCACATGGACTGAAATAATCGATAATAAAGAATATCAATTTGCACCAATAAGAACAGGTTAGATAGAGACAGATAATATGCGCAAGACCGAGACACATATAGTAAAAGGCGTGAGTGGAGCAACGTCATTGGGTTGCGATTGGGTGAAAATAAAAGGCAAAATTGAGAGGTAAAAATAACATTTCTGTATAAAATTCAATTAGTTATTTCCAGACGTTGCGAGCCGTGTCGAAATTTCTGAGATTTAACTGGGGCGAGTGCAAATTTCGTAAAAATTGCATGCCGGGCTGCGGAATGGGAACCTAGCATGCGAAATTCTGAAGAATTGTCCGTTTTGGGGACTAGACCGACAGACAGGCTAACCTCTATATATACCCAGGTGAATATGAACAAGCTCTCTTAGATCTTCGACTTGATTCAATGCGTTAAACAGTGCTTTTTAGTTTTCCGGTTTTGATTAAATAATTTAAACAGTTTGCTCGAATATTTTTGTGATTTAAAACAGCTTGTTCTTTACGTGCAACAATGAATGTACTTTAGTGCACTTAGAAAAGAAGATACAGGGTAATAAAGTTTAGTATCACTGTACCTATTAGTAAAATTTACAACGACAAATGAATACACAAAAGTAGGCAGTTTTGGCGTATATTGGTGAAAGAAGTATGAATTTCTTTGTTAAAAATTAAATGGTTCATAAACGTGTTTGGATCCACAAAACAAGGTTCAGATATACACAGATGAGTTCCGGAAAAACCCTGAAACAACTTTAGATGAATGGTGGTGGAGAAATTTTAAAAGCGTTGAGAATCAGAAGCCGTAAATATAACCCAGTTGGAATGGTGTGATTAACAAAAGGGACGAGGTACATTGAAGCTACGAGTGCAGTAACCTTCAGGTAAATTATACTATTTTGTTTGAACTTTGATGTTTTCGTGTGTGTTGAATAACTTTATAATTGATTTACTTAAAATGGACAGTAGTGAAATTGTACTAACAATAAAATTTTAATTTTAAGGTAAAATTTGCTTGTTTAAGTAGAAAGGGGTATTTAGTATTGATGTTTTGGATTATGATGAAAATTTGGGTATGTCTTTGAGCTCAATTAGACGAACCTGGTTAATTAACGTAAAGGGGTGGTAGATGCTCCCTTTGTACTCAGACTCAGGTCTGCATATATTGTTATAGTAATTAGTAGGCATCCTACAAGGACTTTAATTCTGGATGCACATTAAAATGATAACAAATTTAATCTTGAAATTTTCTGATACTGAAATTTATGCTGAATTTTAATTTTGAAATTTTAATGGATTGTGAATATTGATGTAAATAGAGTTAACGTTGATGTTTGTGGTAGGAATGTGTTTGTTTTTTTTTATGAATGAGGATGAAGGTT
Organism: Platerodrilus igneus; assembly: GCA_036346225.1. Classification (NCBI taxonomy): domain Eukaryota; kingdom Metazoa; phylum Arthropoda; class Insecta; order Coleoptera; family Lycidae; genus Platerodrilus; species Platerodrilus igneus. The sequence continues at coordinate 147,069 of JARFIW010001787.1, read as the reverse complement.
TATCTAGGGGAGCAGCCGAGGCGATGAACAGAAGAAAGTCGACGGACCAGTTAATTTAGGAGGTTTCACAGCAATATATATATATATATATATATATATATATTATATATATTGTAACGATATCGCCCTTCGTCAGATATACAACGATCAATTGCCTGCAGATCGCCACCTCTCTGTGCCTTTAAAATAATTTAAAATTAACACAATTATATTTATGCCTCGACTAGCTCAGTGATACCTGCACAGAGTGAACGACGATATGATAACAGATAATTTGTACTCACTCCTTTCCAACGCTCAATATCTCCGTTTAAGACAAACTATATTCCGCACAATTCGTATAATGAAATGAATAAAATTACAATGTACAAATCTGCGCCCTATTTATTATCATTTGCTCTTTATAGAATCAAGTTTAAATAAATATATTTATCAAAACAGCTCTTTAGAGGATTATAGCTTTTTACTCCTTTTTTTAGTAATAAAAGCCAGCAAAGAATTGTATTTTTACTACGAATAGCTTCGTTGAACGTTCAAAGAAATATCCTTTTTCTTAAGCATACTTTTACGTACCAACTAAATTTTTGTTGACTTTTTACACAAAATATTAATCACATGCACCTTTTTATAGCTGGCCTCCGAATACACAAATTATTTAAAATTATAAATGTAACATTCTGTAAATTGGAAAGATGGTCCTGACCTTATATTCCTCCTGTTTTTTCGTTGGAGCTTCCTGTCCCAAATCCGTCGTTTGTTAAGTAGCTTTGTGTCGTTAACCAGCAGCTTAGGGCGTTGACCCAGTACTTTAAAATATTTACCAGAAACTCGGAGTTGGCTGCCCAATGATTTTAAGTATTAACTATAGAGTTTTACTTGGAATATTAACGTCGTGCTCTAGTGTATTAAGTTAGTAATCAAGTATATTAACGTCGTTTTCAAGTGTATTAATTATTAATGTCGTGATCCAATTTATTACGTTTTTTTCGTGGCAGCCACGTTGGGCGCCAAATTTAGGTTACGTAACACAAAAGAAAGTCAAAGCAATGACCCGGTTCAATCGGAGAGTAGGGGGGGTTGTAGAAAGCAGACTGACCTATGATGTATGCGGCGGTAAGGAGTTAGTAACAGTACCTGCAATAAAAGAAATTAGAATAGTAAACCTGAAATAAAAAACATTAGTCCTGCAAACCTGAAATAAAGAAAAAGCATAACATGTTTATCAAGCATAAATTGCTCAGTACTTGGTAGAATGTAAAGAAAAACTGTTTGGATAAACTATATAATATAACAACGGTAAAAGCAATACAAAAAAATTTTAGTACAAAGTGAGGTAATATTGGGGAGTAGCAGAAACGTTTCCTCACACACCAATTAAACATAAATCAGATAAAATGTTGACAAAAGATAAATAGATAAAACACAATTGGTATGAGTAATTCAGTATCATTGATTTTTTTTTCTTTCTTTCTTTTTTTTTGTATATTTTAAAATAGCATGCAAGTCTATTGTAACAGGTATCAGAACGACAAAGATATGGTAAAGCAACGAATAGATATTTAAAGTAAAAACAAGTAGGAAATAGTTCAACTTACAAAAATTCCTTCCGCAACGCTTCCTTGCAACGGAAGTGTGGGATTCAGCGATGTCCTGCACTAATAAAGCACTTCACCCTTGACTGTGAGGGTGTTGATGGAACTTGGCACACGTTACACTAATCACTAATCACTGGGGTTAGCAGCAGACATTATCACGCTGATGGAACCATGTAGCATTGGTAAATTTCTTGGTAATTCTATTTCCTAAGACATTAATTTCGAAATATTCTGAAGCACTAGTTTGATTTCAACTGGGACCTGATGTATATTATTTTCATAAACATCCCAATAAGCAGTGAGAAACTACCGCCAATACCTTAGTAAACCGGTAATCTATTACGTTTCGCAAATAACGAAATTTGCTCAAGCAATGATCTATTTTAGGTTCTTTGTTGTTAGAAAATTCCGAAACTACAGTAGCACTGTATTTGGGATAATCCAAAGTATGAACTACTCAAATAAGAAAAGGACAACGCCACGAACAAAGCATAATTGTGCTTTGTTCATTGGTAAAACAACGTGTATCACAAAAAAAACCGTCCGTGTTCCGTAAACAACACGCGTGCAGGTCGAGTCCAACAAGTTCCACTCCTTTTATCTCCAACAGAAAATCAACTAAAACCGTGTCGTGCTTGTAGTTATTGAACAACTTTAAAATTTTATCGCATTAATTCTCACTAGCTTCAAAGCAAAACGGAAAGCAAACAGTATATTTTTAACGTAATTAATATATCAATGAGGAACAAACTCCAACTCAAAACACAATTAATAAAGCCACAAGGAAGCAGTATTTTGAACGTAATCTCTACATAGAAAGCAAGCACGAAACTAAACTAACAACCGCTCATCTGTTTTCATTCAACTCGTTGTTACCATCGCGTATCGACTTATTATCTAGACTCGTATATCACATAAGGAACATCCAAAACGTGAATGCAACAATCATATCTACTAATTAATTGCGAGCTGTTTATCGTTTCCGATAAGTCGGAAAGTAATTTACTTATAATCCAATTTTTATTAATGAAAATCAATCTTCAAATTACCTACTTTTAATTAATACACACGAGTTAAATTGTATACAATTCTGAAAGCTATGCGGAAGTATTGACTTTATGCAAACAAATGTAAGATATAGAAATAGTAATTGCGGAAAGGTATGTACTATTTGAGAAGAGCGTAAAATGTTACATTTAATAAAAATGCCCGTTACAAATTTATTATTAATGTCGTGATCCAGTATATTATTGGTGTCATGATCCAGTGCCCTAAATTAATAAATTGCAAAAATTTTATTTATTAATTAATTCTAGGCTTACATTTATCTCAACGGTAAAATTTTATACATACTTATTTCAACGCGCACATTATTGTTTATCACTTGAAATTATTAGTTTATATTATATTTCAATCTCTTCAACTTATAACTTTCACTAAATTTTATTTACGTAATAATCTTGTTTCAACTACAACAGTCGGCGCGTCGATTATGGAATAAATATCCTTTATCTGCTTCGGTTAGCTTTGTAGACAAATTCCTTCCTGAATGTTCCACGCGTTCTCATTGGTTGACAGCCCGCTATCAGTCGTTTGTACGTGGAGGAGGCATTTCAATTGTTATCTATAAGCTGTTAGATTTTAGCGGGTCTAAATATATACGTTCTAAATGTCACGTATCTCGCAACTTTGTAAAGGGACTTATTAACAAAATGGAATTCCGTGCACGTTTCAAACTGCACGTATATCGGAATTTAATTTCCATTCTTTAATTACATTTACTTGTTTTGTTAAGTATGGCATTTTGTATACGTTCCAAACCGCACGTATTACTGAACCTTCTAGCGGGATTTGTTTAACGAATGGTATTTTGTGTACGTTGTAAATTGCACGTATTCCATCGCCTCTAATATTCATACTTTGTCTAATGTGCTTGTTTTTAAATGTTTGCCTATGCAAGTAACTGCGTTTAGAAATATATTTTATTTCACGGTTATTTTTCTTCAAATATGTTGAACCTGCATTTGATTTTAAGCTCAAATGTTCTAAAAATGATTGGATTGCTTCCGCAATTATTTATTTACGTAAATGTGGTAAAATTATTACTGAATGAGCTTCCTTTGATTAATTGTAGCTTGTTGTTGATTTTATACAGGGTGATTTGACCTTAAATAACCTTATTTTATTTTATATTTTTTATATATATATATTATATTATATAATATACGTAGTGGGTTTTAGGTCTGCTGGATAATCAATAAGACTCTTTATTATTACCTAAAATTTCGAATATATTTATATTCTTCTTCAGCAATACTATAAAATATACAAACGCATTAACAATAAATAATTACATTCAAGATATACTCACTAAATTAAATGTATATAAAGTATGAAATGGCATCAGATATATTAATAAAATAATGTAAAATGTTGTTGAAACATATAATAAAACGATTTTGTATAGGTTTGGATGTTGTTTTTTGAAGTATATCATTTAAATTTTGGCAGTTATTTTGTATACCTTTTGTTATTTTTTTACATCATAGTTGTGTGCATGTACATAATCCTGTATGTATTGATAAATATACTACCTTCATCAATACGTATACATGCACATACACAGACATATATCAGTTAATTAATATTAATTAATTCAAATATTCAAACATATCATTAATATTTCAATAACCTTTGTGTATCACTTAAATTTAATTGTGGTAATAAAACAAACTAGCTATAATTGATCATTTTCTTTTTTGTGACTAAATTTATTATTTATGTATTCATAATTTAAAACGTATGTTTAGATAGAGCTGTTTATTTTAACAAGTGTATTTTATTCAAATTTTATATTTTTAAATGCATTTACTACATTAAATTAACAAGTTGTTTTATGGATTATCCCTGGAATGAATGCTTTTTGAAGCAGATAGGAAGACTTTTCAGAAATTTCATGTGCCCTAAAATCTTACCTCAGAGAATTGATAATTTATCTACAACGAGGAAATAAACCACTGTTGAAGAACTACATAAGATTGACTATGTATCTACATCAGTGGATTGTTAGAGTGTTTTTAGTAAATTGTTTATGGGTGTCACATGCCACTGGATAAATCCAAATAAACTTTGTAACGACTTTTTGTTTTACAGAAGGCACCTCGTTGTGAGCACCACTAAAACATTATTTCTTTTACGTTGAGGCGCTAGTGTAACTTATTTTTTTTAATGGGCGCCAGTGAACAAAAATCTTTCGGCATAGCAAGGGGTCTATTCCTGGGTAGAGCAATAAGAAATGGGGGGGTAAGTCGAATTCTGTTTGCAAACCAAAGCTAAGCTAAATTAAATAGGCGCCACCATGTCCTGAGATAATTACGATAATAGCAGAGCACAGTTTTAAGGGCGGACGTGGAAACCCAAAGATAAAACGATCGCCTTTGCTAACAAAAACCTGTCTTATCAAAATAAAACGCAGCTCCTGTAAGAAATTGCAAAGATTAAATAAATAAAAAAGTAGAACACCATTTGTGTCCTATAAAAGTATAAAAAAATAAAAAAAATGTATATCCAATATGATATTGGCACCAAATTATTACTCAAAAATTTTACCTTTGTGTAATTAGATTTGATCGCATTTGACCAAAATAAAAGTCTCAAAGTTGAACTAATTGTTTACTAAAAAAACTCTCTTTTAAAATTTCGGAACTTTTTAACAAGTAACAAAAATTTACTTTAACATCTATATCAAAGTCAAGCTTTTGACTTTTTAAAACAACCAATTACACTTTAAATATGGACCTGCTTTAAACATTTGAGTGAAAATAATTTGTAAGCATAATACACTGAATTACGTTCTAACCTGGGCAGATTTTTTCAGGTAGATTACAATTTCTAGAATCTTATACAGAGTGTCTTTAAAATTTCAGATTTAAATTTTAAGATTTACATGTAGATAAATGCTAATCACAAAAATAGGAATGTTTGGTTTAAACTCAATGACTGCTGCTCGAAGCATTTGTTTTCATGACAACATCTGGCACTTGTGCAACACAAAAAAAATATGACGTCGAAAACATACGTTGAAATTATCTAAGGTTCAGATGGAACAAAGCTTGTAATTGTAAGAACCTAATCTGGCAAAATTTTGTTCTACGGCTTATAAAACCAGTTCAACAATAATTGAGAATTACACAGATTACATGTTGAAAACATAATAGCAACTTTACGTGCTTTATATGATGGTCTGTTTATCAAATTTTTATGACATTCAAAACACATGCATGAAATATCTTATATCTAATAACGAACTAAACTGCTTTTGTTGCTCCACGATAAATCGAGATGGAAATTTATATTCTTCAAACAAAGTTACCAGTTATTTCTAACTAGAGACGACTGCAATCCAAACTAACATCCATAATTCCTAGTTAACAAATTTCTTAGTAGACAAATTTTAAATCGACAAATCCTAAGTGACGAATTTTAAATGATGAATCCTACATGACACGCTAAATAAATTAAACCAAATTAAATTAGTTCGTAAAATATATACTTTACCAACCATTAGTAGAAGGTATCTTAATAGTTTCAGGTCGAGCACACCTGACCTGCTTACTTTAGTAATTGATGCGAAGGTCGCCTTCCTCTAGGCGGGAATACATGTTGATAAAGCTGTTGCTAGCGGGCGACTAACTTAACGAAACAAGAACCGAATCTTCGCGACGTTAGAGGCGTGGAATACGAAAGAAACAACTAGAGATGCGCGTGGAAATAACTTTATGTGACACAGATATTTAATATAAGAAGATTAATAAGGTATAATGCACGCTTAGCGCATTATCCTCGTAATTCAATGCGAATAATTATTACTGAAATTAAACATGTTACACTACCCCTTTCCCAAAAAAAAAATCTTTTATAACAAAAAAATTTTAAGCGAAAAACAAAAGATTTTTTTCTTATAAGAGCTTTTATTAAACTCCTAACTAACATCACAATTATTTGCTAAACATCACAGTTTACGAATTAGAAATACTTATTTAATCAACATCTAGAATAACTACGAAAATTATGAAAACGAGAGGGACTAATATATACAAATTTGAGTGTACCTACGTGTACTACGTGTACCAAACGTCCATTGGGAGACAAAATCGGGAAGACATAACCGGTATAAGTCAAAATCGAGAGAAGTCAAATCAAAAAGTCAAACACTCCACGGGACAAAAAAAATTAATCTAAATTTAAAGGAACTCTTTTATCAGAGCAAGAATTTCTTACTCTTATTGAAGCCAGTACGTACTAACTATAACTAAACACAACATAAAATATCCAAGCTTTCCAAAAATAACAACTCCATTTTCTGGAGCTCAAGCAATTTTACCAACAAAAAAGGACGCTACCATATCAAAACAGCATCATAATACAAAATATTATCAGCTCAAAGTGATAACCAAAACCAAAATAAACTAACCAACAGGTTACTTACAAAAATGGCGGTGAGTGCACATCACCACTATAACTCAAAGTGCTAGAAGTTTTGTTTCTACTAAACTTAAACTTCTACGCAAATATTTCACAAACCAAAACTCTTAATACAAAACCGAACCAGTCAGGGCTGAAATCTCCTTCACCCTACTGATTATCCTATCACTAATTTCCAAACATCATCACCTATTAGTGATGGATCAAATGGTGAGGTTCACCATGCAAACCTCTGACCTTACCAAACAAAAAAAATTAAAAAAAGGTCAAAATCTAGGGAAAAAATACGCCAATATTCTCTCTACCCAAATATGTAAAAATCACTAACAAATCACTAAACAATTTGTATAGTCAACTTATTTCTACTTTCTAACAATATCTTCTACTAGCGCGCGACAACCTAAACTAGTATGTACATCAACGTACACTACAAAACTACTACTAAATTTTGACTACAAGTTTCCATAACCATACAAAATTCCAAACAAAATACGTTGCAAAAGGACAGTCTTCATTTAGTATAAGTAATAACCATACTAAATCAAAAATCAGAACAAAACGAAACAAACAAACAACTGATTTACTTATAATCAAAGAAATGACTGAACTGGAACTAATCTTCAGGATCATCATTCTCATCTGGGTTAGATGCAGCAAAGGGTTTCAAATCTTTAACATGCCATTTCCCTGCTTTTGATCCATCCTCATTCTTTAATTCATATACTAAATTGGAATGTTTTTTACGAACTTTGCACAAAACGAATTTTGGAGCTAACTTAGCGGAGAATTTATCACCAGCACTCGAAAGTACCTTATTAGTCCTCCATACTCTTTCTTCAACTTAAAATGAAATGTCTCTTGTTCTAAGATTGTAGCGTTTACTCGAACGTTGATAAGCTACATGTAAGTTTTCACGGACAATCCCAAAAATATCGAACAAAAATTGACGATCCAAAACATAGAAAGGTCTACTGCTAGAAACAACATTAACATCTTTACCGGGGTCAAAACTGTTACTATAAGCTTTTCCACTTAAGGGTATCTGACGACCAAAGACTAAAAAATTTGGCGAATAGTTGGTGGATTCGTGTTTCGCTGAATTGACTGCATACTGAATCTTTGATATCTCAATATCCCACGTATCATGTTCTTCTACGTATGAACGGATTGCAGTACCAACTGTGTTATTAATCCTTTCCACAAAATTGCATTGAGGAGCATAAACAGCATTGTACCAAATCTTTTGAATTTCGTACTTTGCACACAAAGCCTTAAAAACACGACCAATCAACTGCGGACCATTATCACAAATAACAAATTGTGGTACGCCGTAAACAAGAAACACTTTTTCTTCTAAAAATTTTTCAATCAAATGTGCCTTGGCACTGCGCAAAGGTTGTAGAATCGAATACTTTGAAAACCAGTCGCCAACAATTAAGAGCCATTTATGTCCGCGTTTGGAACGAGGGAACGGACCCATCAAATCTAAAGCAATGGTTTGAAACGGAAATCTAACCTCTTTTTCCTTTCCCATCATGCCAAGAGGACCTTTATTTGGTGGTTTTTGATCACCACAAATCAAACATTTTCGACAAAACTTACGTACATCAAAAATCATTTTTGGCCAGTAATACAATTCTTGGACACGAGACAAAGTTTTCAAAGAACCAAAATGTCCTGCTGTAGGGGGGTCATGACATGATCTAATGACATCTTTACGCTGAGATTTCGGTACTAAGTGCTTCCACTCTACAATATTCGCCGAATGAGGTAATTTGGAAAGAATAAACTTAAAAATAAAACCATCTTCCATTTTCATTGTGGGTAGCTTTTGGGCGACGACAAAATTTTCTTCCTTAAAGATTCATACTACAAACCTACATTATCAAGTTTGATCTCTACTAAATTAATTTCAGGATTTTCTATAGGAACAGCACGACTAAGACAATCTGGGACTATATTAAATTTTCCTTTCCTGTGTACTAAATCAAATGAATGTGGCCTTAATCGAACAGACCATCTGGCAAGTTTTTCAGTGGGATTCTGAAGATTACTCAACCAAAGTAACGAAAAATGATCAGGAACAACTGTAAATCGAACACCTTCCACCCACGGACGAAATTTTCAATTGCAAAGATGACTGCTAAGCACTCTTTTTCTGTGGTGGAATAATTGCGCTCCGTACGGCTTAGGGTTTTACTTGCGTACGAAATTACACGTTCTTCTCCGTTTATATTCTGTATCAGAACAGCACCTAACCCAGTGTTACTGGCGTCGCATTCGACAATAAAGGGGGCCGAATAATCTGGCTGCGAAAGAAGAGGTGCAGAAACTAAGGCTTGTTTAATTAATACAAATGAATTTTCTGCCTCCGGGCTCCAAGTTACAGTTTGACCTTTTTTCTTTTTATTGACGAGATCATTAATGGGCGAAACTAATGACGAAAATTTTTTTATAAAGCGACGATACCAACTGCACATTCCTATGAACCTCTTAACTTCCGTCGTGGTTTTCGGTCGAGGAAAGTTAATCATAGCTGACACTTTATCGGGGTCTGTGCGAAGTGAATTTGAACCTACTACATAACCCAAAAATTTAAGTGACTTTTTGAAGAATTCACATTTTCCTACATTTATAGTAAGGTTAGCCTCTTTTAGACGTTGCTTAACCTCCAACAATAATTTCAAATGTTCTTCAAACGACGACGAACATAGTATTATGTCGTCCAAATAGCAAAATACATGAGGTTCAAAACGTGGACCAAAAATCGCATCTACTAATCGCTGTTGCGTCTGCGCAGCATTCTTCAACCCAAATGGAATACACGTAAATCTATACTGTCCTCGCGAAATAATACTAAAAGCAGTCTTATCTTTAGATGACTCACTAAGAGGGACTTGCCAAAACGATTTTCTCAAATCAAGTGACGAAATATAGTTTGCACCTCTCAGCATATTGAGAATTCTATCTACATTTGCAAGCGGATACGAATCGTGAACAGTTAGGTCGTTCAAGGTTCTACCATCAAAACAGAAACGATATTCTCCATCTGCCTTCTTAACCAACAATACCGGAGATGACCACGGACTAATACACGGTTCAATGACCTTGAGTCTAAGCATGTCGTTCAACTCATCATTCAATATCTTACTCATATAAGGTGACATTACATACGGTTTCTTACGGAAGGGCTTAGCATTACCTGTATCTATATCCATTTCGATCAGGTTAGTACGTCCCAACCTATCATCACTGCTAATTTCATTGAATGAATCTATTATTTCTTGTGTTTGCACACGCTGAACATCCGAAAGATCATGCAAATCAAACAAGTAATCATTAGTGCTCAAAGGGATAGAAGATGAACCTAAATACACTATACTATTCCTAATATTACTCTGAATAAACCATATATTGTTCTTAAAATCGGCAACTACATCAAATAATTTTGTAAAATCACTACCAAATATAAAAGCATGAGGTAGGGACGGGACCACCAATGCATTAAGAATACGACAATCATTACCCACACAAATTGGTAAATCAACAGAACCTAAAACAGACTTTACTGATCCATCAGCAGTAGTAATACCTGTCTTTGCTGAACTAAAAATTTTTAAGTCTAACTTTTTAATTATCGGAAGAGCTAACGATCCAACCACTGAGGTAGTACATCCGGAATCCAAAAGACCGGTAATATCTCTATCAAATAATTTTACCATAATGTAAGGTCGATTATCACACTCCTTTTCAATGAACAACGAATTAGTCTTAGGCTTCGAAGAAATCTGACAAAAATTTTTTACAACTGTAAGCCATTTCGACCAATCATCGTTGCAAAAATATTTTTCTTGTTTACACAACATAACTGTAGCTTTATCACGCGAAACAGAATGCCGACCACCATGCACCTGCCGCTTTACTAGTTTTTTGAACATTGTGGACACGAAGTTGCCTTAACACCTTTTTGACCACATCCAAAACAAAAAATCCTTTTGGGTGCTCTACAATCCTTAAACCAATGTTCACCACGTGAGCAATTCCAACAAGCAAAATTATTTTTCTTATCAGGACCAAACGAATTAAAAACTGAGGCTCAGAAGTACCATTATCAACCACTTGTACTTGAGGATTAACTAATTTATTTTGATAAACCCTACTCTAACTGCATAAACTTTTTCATTCGAAACGGGATGTTTAATTTCAAATGGATGCTTAAAAAAACTCAAAGACTTGTTAGGCTTACTCGAAGATGCAGAAACTGAGTTTAGTTTCATCAAAGAAGCTTCTTCTAATTTTTTACACAACCTTACTAAGGTAGGTACATCTTGAATGTCCGACAACGCAAGTTCGGAAATAAAATCAGGAATCAAATTTTTTCTTATCATCGTAACTTTAGTTACTTCTGCTGGCTCATTAGTAAGTCTACTGAATAAGGTTTGCATATGCGCAACAAATAAAACGATACTTTCATCTTTTCCTTGACGACGATTTTTAATTTTTTCCCAAGTATCATCATCTGAAAAACCGGGTAAAAAATCTTCCTTTAAACGTTCTAATAAGGAATTCCAATCCTTCAACGAATTTTTCACAGTTCTAAACCAAATCAAAGCATTTCCCACAAAAAGTTCACATGCTGATCCAAATAAATCAGCTTCGGGTACCTTACGAGATTGCGCTAATTCGCTGACTCTATCTAAAAATGAATATAATTGTTTAGGGTCCCCTGAAAATTTTACGGGCCACGAACCTATAGGTAAAGAAGGTGCTACATACGAAATTGAATGGGTAGGCACACTATCAACTGAAGGTGATACTACAATAGACCGATCAAAATTAGTGGACTCTGTACTCTTATTGACTTTTTCATATAACTCAGCTTCTAGGGTAAGTATGGTTGCTACGGTTTCATTTCTGAACTTAATAGCTTCCTCTGAATTTATTAAAGGAATTTTCATGCGTTTAACTCGACCAGAAAGGTGAATCAACCTTGAACAAGCTCTCCTAAAAATTGAATCCGACGAATCACCGTCAAATTCGGACAAAACATTTTGAACTGACTCAACCGAAACAGAAATCTCTTTACTTTCTGTCGCAAAATCTACTTCATAACTCGAAAGATCAATCAGACAACCAGGCTTATCGACTTCTTTAGCTAATAGTCTACCTAAAATTTTTCTTTTCTCAAGAACTGGTCTCTCACTCACTACTCCTCTGATTCTCAGTTCATATTCCGGTTCCTCTTTAAGTAAACAAACAATTTGGAATTTTTCAGACATAATTGTGACAGTCTAATATTTTACTGAAATTAAATTGATAAATCTAAATGATTTAAGCCTTACGAAAATTGTCAAAGTAAATTTTGGGCAACGAAAGGTCAAAGTCAAAAAGTGAATTTGGTAAAAATAGGTTTTTGCCAAAAGAATATCAAACAAAATCTTTATTAGGCCAAAATAAAATTTAAAGTTAAAAATAAATTTGGCTAAGGTAATTAACTGACTGAAGGAAGGTCAATGTCTCAACTAAATTTGTGCCAAAACAAATTTCTAGAACAATAGCAAATTTAAGCAAACAAATTTCGAAACTAATCGCAAATTTAAGTAAACAAATTTCGAAGCCAAAATAAAATTTGAGCAAACAAATTTCGAAGTCCTACACGTTGCGGCGTCACTGTAACGACTTTTGTTTTACAGAAGGCACCTCGTTGTGAGCGCCACTGAAGCGTTATTTCTTCTACGTTGAGGCGCTAGTGTAACTTATTTTTCTTAATGGGCGCCAGTGAACAAAAATCTTTCGGCATAGCTAGGGGTCTATTCCTGGGTAGAGCAATAAGAAATGGGGGTAAGTCGAATTCTGTTTGCAAACCAAAGCTAAGCTAAATTAAGTAGGCGCCACCATGTCCTGAGATAATTACGATAATAGCAGAGCACAGTTCTAAGGGCGGACGTGGAAACCCAAAGATAAAACGATCGCCTTCGTTAACAAAAACCTGTCTTATCAAAATAAGACGCAGCTCCTGTAAGAAATTGCAAAGATTAAATAAATAAAAAAGTGGAACACCATTTGTGTCCTATAAAAGTATAAAAAAATTAAAAAAATGTATATCCAATATGATATTGGCACCAAATTATTACTCAAAAATTTTACCTTTGTGTAATTAGATTTGATCGCATTTCACCAAAATAAAAGCCTCAAAGTTGAACTAATTGTTTACTAAAAAAACTCTCTTTTAAAATTTCGGAACTTTTTAACAAGTAACAAAAATTTACTTTAACATCTATATCAAAGTCAAGCTTTTGACTTTTTAAAACAACCAATTACACTTTAAATATGGACCTGCTTTAAACATTTGAGTGAAAATAATTTGTAAGCATAATACACTGAATTACGTTCTAACCTGGGCAGATTTTTTCAGGTAGATTACAATTTCTAGAATCTTATACAGAGTGTCTTTAAAATTTCAGATTTAAATTTTAAGATTTACATGTAGATAAATGCTAATCACAAAAATAGGAATGTTTGGTTTAAACTCAATGACTGCTGCGCGAAGCATTTGTTTTCATGACAACATCTGTCACTTGTGCAACACAAAAAAAATATGACGTCGAAAACATACGTTGAAATTATCTAAGGTTCAGATGGAACAAAGCTTGTAATTGTAAGAACCTAATCTGGCAAAATTTTGTTCTACGGCTTATAAAACCAGTTCAACAATAATTGAGAATTACACAGATTACATGTTGAAAACATAATAGCAACTTTACGTGCTTTATATGATGGTCTGTTTATCAAATTTTTATGACATTCAAAACACATGCATGAAATATCTTATATCTAATAACGAACTAAACTGCTTTTGTTGCTCCACGATAAATCGAGATGGAAATTTATATTCTTCAAACAAAGTTACCAGTTATTTCTAACTAGAGACGACTGCAATCCAAACTAACATCCATAATTCCTAGTTAACAAATTTCTTAGTAGACAAATTTTAAATCGACAAATCCTAAGTGACGAATTTTAAATGATGAATCCTACATGACGCGCTAAATAAATTAAACCAAATTAAATTAGTTCGTAAAATATATACTTTACCAACCGTTAGTAGAAGGTATCTTAATAGTTTCAGGTCGAGCACGACCTGACGTGCTTACTTTAGTAATTGATGCGAAGGTCGCCTTCCTCTAGGCGGGAATACATGTTGATAAAGCTGTTGCTAGCGGGCGACTAACTTAACGAAACAAGAACCGAATCTTCGCGACGTTAGAGGCGTGGAATACGAAAGAAACAACTAGAGATGCACGTGGAAATAACTTTATGTGACACAGATATTTTAATATAAGAAGATTAATAAGGAATAATGCACGCTTAGCGCATTATCCTCGTAATTCAATGCGAATAATTATTACTGAAATTAAACATGTTACAACTTGATAACAAGTTTTATGCTCTAGCATGCCCCATTTGGCTACACGACGATTTTATTTTAATAATGAACCTATTAGACCTTTCCTGTAGAATTAAGTAGGTTCTGACGCATTATATAATTGCGGTTTTGAGTTTCCAGCCTACACGGGAGTTCTTCAAATATTTTAAGTATTCTTTATTATGTATTTCGTAAAATGGATGTTATGTAAGATGTTTCCCACGCTTCTAAAAATTGACGTTATTGTTTTGATCAATAAGAAAACTCTACGCTCAAGGATTGGTGGAACGAAAAACAATGTCAACCATGGAGCATTTTGTTCGTAACTATCTTACTCTAAAGATCAGTGAGTAGTGCTGCATAAAGTAGTGTGATGGAGTTTTCCTCGTCAAATTTCTTTATCCCTCTTGATTTATCGTATCTGTCTGGGTCCTTTTATATTGTAAGTAAACTAAGAACTCCACCACGAATCTGCTACAGAAGAGAATTTGGACATGTGCCCGATTTACATAGAGGAATAAACTTATTAGTATTTCGCGCAAAAAACGCTGTAATACACGGACTCAGTAATTGGCCCTTCCTTAACTTACTATCTAGATGGATGGGATAGCTCGATTTACTCAATGAGTTAATTATTCACTTTGTATTGTAAAATTTGTTCGTTATTACGCCCTCTTCACGGTAACGCGATGAATTATATTATATTTATACCTCTCTAATTGACAAGTAACAATTTGGCTGATAAAAACGTAGTACTACTCATAAGTTACTACTTATGTATCTAGGTACAATGTTCTCTATCTAAACATTACCCTTTTCCAATTAAAAAACCTTATTTGAGTTAATGACGTAGGGGTTCATTTCTATGCTAATTTAACATGGCGATTGCCATCCTTATTGTGACTAAACACTCATAATTTATAATTTTTTTACTTATACTGTTTGTATGTTAATTTATCTACTATATTCACAAAAAAAAAACCCGCCAGTAGTGTGATTAATTGTTGTTTAGTTTGTGTGTTCTGTGCAAATCTATATATTTAAGAAAAATTTATTGTTTTAAAAAATTAATTTGAATATCTTATTTATAGAAGGGTGTATAATTTTTTGTGATTTAATTCAACCTCTATATACCTGTAGATTTTGTCTAGAAACCAATAACTTAATTCTAAAAACAATAATATAATTAAAAACTGGTTATAATTAAATTATAAACTCATCTTTATTTAACTTCGGGAAACATTTTTCACTTTAAGAAGTTTTGTTTAATTGATCTTTAGTAGCTTAATTGTTTTATTAAATTCCTTTAATCGTCAATTTTAATAGAAATCGGATCTTTTTACAAAACTTTATAGCGACACACAGAACTCTTTGAAACTAAATTTTCGCGGTACATCAATAACACAAAGTAGCTTGAAGACTGAATCGCGACAAATCTAATGGCATTTAATATCCACAAGGTGGATGCGAGGTTACCTGCAAGCTTGATATTATGTTAATATCTAACAGTCAATTAAATTATATACAAACGAAACATTGTGAAACAACCATTTGTTGCTATTGATAATCAAATACAACTTCTTTTAAGCTATGATAACTCTCCAGATGATTTTATAATAAAATAAAACGACTATTTTATTCAAGAGTTTACTCTATAATTAAAACACTTAATTATTTTATAACGGAACATACCGCTCACTAAAATGCAAGGCATTTTTGAAATGAAAATAATTAGCAAGGGTGTGACGGAAATGTAGAAAAGGCGAACAAAGGGAAAAATTTAATTAATGAGAAGCAAACATAGAAACAATTATTGCGAACAGAACGCAAAATTACAAATAAGGTAAAAGGTAGAGCTTAGCGACAGGGCGCTTCAGCTTGCCTTGAGCGGTTTTGATGGTGACAACGCGAACAATACCATCAGTTACCGGATGTACCGCCACGATATGTCTAAGGGACCAACGATGTCGACGCCCGAACGCAAAAAGGGCTTGACTTGAGTGACTCGACATGCGGAAGGTTGCCCATAGGAGGCTGTGATGCTTTAAGAGCAGTCTTCCAACAAGTCACACACCGACTCAGAACACGGCGAATTGACTGCTTACTAGAAACAATACAAAATTGTTGACGGATGATAAAATCAACCATTTGAACACACGCGTGGAGATATTTCAAATGGTCAAAACTGATATACAAATCCGTAAAGCGACTTTTACTAGATAAATGGACGAGAAATTTCCTTTCAGAGACAGTCGGCGACCAACCCGTACAATTCTTTGTCTAATAAAGGGGGACAATATACGAAATTTTTTTTAGAACTGATCCAGACTGGAGGGCGTCCAGATCAATTGAAAAATAAGTTTGTTGAGTGTACTTAATCAAAGTGATCAAAGCAATATGTAGTTCGAAAGAGGACAAAGATCCGAAGTATTTTGATAACGGATGTTGTAGGTTATGGATAAAGCGGAGAATCCAAGCGACAATGCAAATAATGAATTAAAAAGAAGAATTATTTTCCAAAAGTATTTCATCCAAGAAAAGGACGCGACGGCGGTAGAACAATAGAATGTTCTTTGATGAGAACTTTAGGAGAATTACAATGTGGTATGTGTGAACTGTATTTTTCGAACAAACGGTACAAGGTAGGGGTGCCGCCCTCCATATCGGCAAGAAGCGCGAGAAGTGTTTTCTTGAATATAGGGGTCTCGATTGGCAACAAAGGTCTTTCAGCGCGTGGGGGGTGGGTGAATTCAAGAGAGAACCACCATGGAATCAGACCAACAAAAAATTTAATCAAACGCAAGATGGGAATCAAAGGTTTTGAGGACAAAGGTTAATAATTTTGGTGCCAAGGTGACAGCTAGAAGTTCGAGTCTGGGCAAAGAAAGGGTACGAAGAGGAGTAACTTTATATTTTGACAAACTAATCGGCCCTCAATTGAAAAATAGGTGACAAAAAGAAAATAAACCACAGCGCAATAGCTGCGTTCGGAAGCGTCAGCAAAGCAATGAATTTCGCACGTTGCAAAATGAGGTGGAATAAGCAAGCGCAGCAACTCTAAGTCTGAAAGAAATGGCAATTCATGAAGGTATCTTTCACACAAACGCAGGACATCGGGGGAAGAGGTAGCATCCCAATCTAATTTTAGGGACCACAAACACTGAATTAAATGCTTTACTAGAAAAGTTAGGGGAGTTACAAGTAAGTTGCGTTTGGTACATGCTATTGATTGTGGTTGAACTAGAAAACAAAAGGTATCTGAAGTGGGGTTTCATTGAAGACCTAGAACTTTCACAGGTTGAGTGTCAGGGTCCTCAAAAGAGCGAGGTGGTGCGAATTGTTGCGAAGCGGAAAGATCTTTGAGTAATTCAGGTTGATTACTAGACCACTTATAAAGTTCGAAACCACCCCGTTTTAGAAGAGCAATTAATTGATTTCGCAAAGCGAGAGTTGACTCAATAGAGTCCCCACCAGAAGCGATATAATCGATATAGGTATGATTGCGAAGAGCAAAAGCGGCCAAAGGAAAGGAGTTCCCTTGTCCTCGGCCAACTGCAGAAGCGTGCATATCGCAAGAAAAGGAGCGCAATTTACCCCATAGGCAACTGTATTCAATTGAAAGTTGAATAGACCGCATGCGTTTGGATTATAAATAGTCGCGCATAAACGAAACGTATTGTTCATAAACTGCGGGCTGTTTAATTAGACGATTTTCTAAGGATACAAAACGCTGTAAAGCAAGATCACGACTACCAGGAAAGTAAGGTTTTGGATCTTTAAAGGACAGTGAGACGACATACCGTCCTTGTTCATTGCGGCGGAGAGTGTCAACAAAATTTTTTTCAACGAAGATCATCAGGTGTGAAAGGCTTAGCCTCAGGAACCTCTTCAATTTCCCATAATTTAGCGACAATATCAGACTCTGTCATACAAAATAGGCCCGTGATCTGCGGATCCACCTTCCACAGGGGAGGCAAGATTGATTGAAAATAACTTGAAATAAAGGGCTTTAACAAGAAAAAAGGTATTGTCGAAGCGCTTTCTTATTGAATCCTCTATTTCAAACTGATTATCTGCATCTTCATCCGAAGCGATTTCACCAATAATAAAATTATGGTGCTCAAAAAAAATTGTCCTTAATCGCGTCAATCGATGTGTATTGAGCCCTAAAAAGTTCCAAAGCACTGAGTTTAACTACCGTCTTGTTAGCGACGTCAAAAATCTCCTGAAGGGAGTTAATTTGCGTTTTTCATATAAAATACGCCTTTTTGAGCCTGTTTGCCATGAATTGAATTACTAAAACGAAAGCGAAGAAATTCAAGCGGAAAAAATATGCGAAAGCAAAAGGAAACTTTTAATTTATGTACTAATATAAAGCAGACAATTAGTATTGATTACCGCGCTTTATGTGAAAATCCAAATTAAACACTACAAATAATTTAAAGTGAAAATTCAAATAATAATCAACCAAGTATGTAACTATTATAATAACTACCAAGATACATAAATGCTAGACCTAAATAAGCGGTATCTAACAACGTAAAGTAATACAAATTTTAGAGCTTGCAGGTAACATTCAGATCTGGCGAGAATTGATCATATCTGCTAATGCGGCGGTTAACTTCGATAACCATAGATGGTAGAGATAAGTGGACTTGTATATTTAATATTAAGAAATAACGGAAACCTTCAAATATTTACCTAAGTTATTAGATTTAGCGGTGTTCGAAAAACTAGTAGTAAAAAAACGTCGACTTTTGACAAAAGTTCATATCTCTTTACAAAACATCATAGCGACGCACAGCACTTTTTGAGACTAAGTTTTCGCGGTACATCAATAACACAAAGTAGCTTGAAGGCTGAATCGCGACAAATTTAATATCCATAAGGCGGATGCGAGGTTACCTGCAAGCTTGATATTATGTTAACATCTAACAGTCAATTAAATTATATACAAATGGAACATTGTGAAACAACCATTTGTTGCTATTGATAATCAAATACAACTTCTGTTAAGCTATGGTAACTTTCCAGATGATTTTATAACAAAATAAAACGACTATTTTATTCAAGAGTTTATTCTGTAATTAAAGCACTTAATTATTTTATAACGGAACAGTATTTATATTATAAAAAAGGTTAGTTCGTTTTATCTGTAAACATATAAACTGGTGCTATTGAATACATTTTAAAATTTCTCTAATTCCTTGTTTTTATTAGATGCTTGAAACTTGTTTTCTTAATTAAATAAACTTTTTATTCTGAATTAGTGGAAATCATAAACAAACACCCATATACAAGTGTCTGCTAATGCTTTTTATAAAAAACACGAGTTACCTTCACTTTAAAAACTAGTTCCTTATTGGCAGGTGTTTAAACCTTCTTTTATATGAAAAAGACTGTCTTAGTTTCATTCTAAATACTAAATAAATACAGTTAACTGTCTCTATTAATTACTACCTGTATTTTTGCGCCTGTTTTTATCTACATATTAAACTAACTAGTATTACTAATATGAATTATAAACATGTAAACTTAAAAATAAACCCAAATCATTCCTTACCTAATACAATTAAGGATATCTCTTCTAATTATACTTTATGTAAAGTAGATTATATAGTTCTTCTATTAATTTATGTATTATAGGATTTTAATGGCAAATTTAAAACCTTTTTTTATCTCTAACGATTAAGAAGAAGAATTGGTTGATAAAATCCGTGGTTAATTCTTTCATGTCTTTAAAGTAATATCTTCTTACGAGTTGTTTAAATGTTTCGCTGATTCCACGATGGTTGGTTTTGCATTCGTGTTGGTTTCTAATTACGTCATTTATTTCGTCTGGGTCATCTAAAGTTATTAATTTTCGTGTACATCTGATAATCTCAGGTTCTGAATTATTAAATAATCTAATATATAATTCTGAGAATCGTTTGTATAAATGTTCTGTGGTGAAATAAAAGTAAAAACGTTTCTTTCTCTATGGTATATTCTTTCTAAATTTTAACTATCTGCTCTTCGTTACCATCCTTCGTTATTTGAATTTGATATATTTTTTTATTATCTGTTTTTGCATATTTTACTGGATTGGGGTTGGTTAAAACTTCGGTAAGATGAATGGATTTGGTTTTATGTCTATAGCTTCGTTTAAAATTTTAATTGCGGTTTTTGGTTTTTCGTTTTGTATTGAGTGAATAGTGTCTATTTTTTCTGGGTCTTCTCTTATCTCTGTTTCGGCCACGTTTCCTATAACTGACTCTGTTTCTATTGCGTTGAGTTGTATTCTGCTTAGTGCATCTGCGTTATTGTTGTACATTCCTTTTTTATATATGATTTCATAGTCGTATTCTTCTAGTCTAATCCTCCATCTCTGTAATTTTGAATTCGGTTCCTTGAGTTTGCATAACCATACTAATGGTCTATGGTCGGTGTATATGTAGAATTTTCTTCCATAAAGATATGGCCTAAAATATTTTGTTACCCATATTATTGCTAATAGTTCTTTCTTAATTGTGCTGTACTTTTGTTCTGTTTCATTTAGCGTCCGTGATGCGTAGCTGATTGGTTTATCGCTACCTACTTTTCCTTGGCTCAATACTGCGCCTAATGCAACGTTAGATGCGTCGGTTGTTAATATAAATGGTTTTGAAAAATCGGGATATTCTAATATGGAGTGGTTTGTAAGGATACATTTAATTTTTTCTACCGCTTAAATGAATTCCGGTATATGTTCGATCTTATTACCTTTCTTTAAATAATTTGTCAATGGTTTGGTTATTTGTGCGTAACCTTTGATGAATTTTCAGTAATAACCACCGAGTCCTAAAAATCCTTTAATTTCTTTATTAGTGTTTGGTAAGGGGTAATTTAATACTGCGTTCGTTTTGTCTGGGCACCTTGTGGGGTTATTATGTGTCATAAAAATGATACTTCTTTTTGTAAAAATTCACTTTTATCTAATTGAACCTTAAAATGGGCTTTTCGTAATCGATCTAAAACTTTCCTTAATCTTTCAATGTGTTATACGAACGATGTCGAATATACTATTATATCGTCAAGGTACACAAGACATTTTTCGTTGTGTATCCCTCTTAAAATGTTATCCATAACTCTTTGAAACGTAGCGGTAGTAGTCCTCTAGGTGTACTGAATGCTGTTTTAGTTGTGTCCTTCTCGTCCATCTCTACTTGGTGGTATCCTGAGGCGAGGTCTAATGTCGAAAAATATTGACACTTTCCTAATTTGTCTACCGTTTTCTCGTTAAGTTTTCTGTAATCGATTACCATTCGATATTTGGGTTGCCTGAGGCGTCTAATTTCTTTGGTACTATTAATACGAGGCTGCTCCATGGTGAATTTGAATGTTGGATGATATCTTGCTTCAATAGATCTGCTACATGTCTATCTGCTTCTTCTTGACTTACTTGAGGTAGTCTATATGCTTTGGTGAAAGTTGGTTTATTATGTGTTAGTTCAAAGTTATGTTTCACTGTGTTGCTGAAAGTTAAAGGTATTCCTTCGCAATGGAATATATCTTGGTATTTGAAACATAAGTCCTTACTGCTCTCTTCTCTTCATTATTAATGTCATTATTAAAACGAATGTTAGTTAAATTTTCTTTTAACATTCTATCGCGTTCCTTAGTGTTGGAATTGTTTTCTGGCTCTTCGTCGATTTCCATCTCTCTATTAATCCGTCGTATTTGTCTTTAAATTCAAAGATGCAAAATTTATGTTTCATTTTTACGTTAAAAGTTTTGGGTAAAGGTATGTTCGCTATAAATTGGTGTAATGTCGTCTTGTAAGCTGTCTTCATTTTGAAGGGTTATCTTTCTACAAAATCCAAATAATGTTTGTTACGGTTCTGCGGCTAATTAAAGTTTATGACGATCCAGTATCGATTAGTAATTTGAGTTCCGCATGAGGTATTTCTATATATGGTAAAATTTGCTGATTAATGTTATTTAAATTTATTACGTTTGCTCGTATTTGAATCGGTCTAATTGAAAATTTGAGTACGTACGCGTTTTCTTCGACTTACTCTTGGTAGTTGTCATAAGGGTCGTAACATTAATAGTTTTCTGAATGATTTGTTTCATCATCTCTACTGGAGTTTGCATAATTATCCGTGTCATGATTATTAAAATTTTTCACTGCTTGATGGAATAGCTCCTCGAAGTGAAGTTTTGTTTTTGGGTATATTCGAGTCTAATTTAAGATATTTTAGTATTCTGTATAGTGCTACCAAATGAGGTGTCTACAGGAGTTGGTTTGTAATAATTATTGTGATTGCTGTTGTTATTCGTCATCGGTGTGTTTCTGTTGGGATTTACGCCGCATGTTTGCCTTGGTTTATTTAGGTTTTGATTAAACCTTGGTGTAAATAGGGGTATTGTAAAATTTGAATTTGGTCTTGGAAATTGTCTAAATTGGTTGTGGAAATATATGTTAATGAAGTTTAAATTGTTAATTTGAGATTGATTCGTTGCTGCATTAAATGGTGATGTAAATTTCGGTTGTGTTGGTATTTGTCTCGCGGTTTGTATTGTTTTCATCGTTGAGTAATTTTTATTCGCGTTAGGATTATATAGTCTGTTTCTGTAATATATAACGTTTTCTTCTTCTACAATCATGTTCATTGCTTTTTCTAAATTTTGGGGATGTTGGAATCTTATTTTGTCTGATAGACGTCCGGAAAATGGATTGATGTATGTGTCTAAAGCCATTTCGTCGTACATCTTCGTTTTTAGTAATCGTATGTTTTGGCCGGATTCTTCAATTTTTAGCTTGGTCAAAATTAAACTTCGTACGTTCTGACATTTCATACCAAATTGATAGGGTGATTGGTTAGTTTCCATCCGTAAATTTATTAAATCGCGAACAAGACACTTGATATTCTTTTGGTCGCCGAAATATGTTATCAATATACGTCTAAAATCCTCCCACTGTTCGAGGTCATCGCGACTCGCAATCAGTGTTGATGCTCTGCGGTTAGTTTGCTAATTATTAAGCGTAAAAGTAAAACGTTGCCTTCGTTGTCGCCTGGTTTATAAAAAGATTTTAAAAATCTCACAAGCAGTGATAAAGATATCCAATAGTGCTTGGTTTCCGTAATATAGGAAACTTGGGTCGAGCTAAAGTTTTATATTGTCACCGTTCATTGCTTCTATACTTTAATGGTTGCTTTTTAGTCTAGTTTGTATTAAGTTATTTAAAAAATCATGTAACTTTACGTATGTTATATGTAATTATAATATAACCTTGATTATAATTACATCGGTTTCAAACTTCCGCTGAATAATTATTTCATTAAGTGTTGTAATGATAAAGTACATAAAACGCTTTTATAATTATACACTTTCGTTAATTTGTTTGCACTAAAAGTGTTTAATTATAGACCTTTAGAAAATGTGATGAGAATCGAGTTTTGAATAAATCGTTTCAGTAAAAATCGCTGTAATAAAATGTTACAAAGAATTGCGTCCTAATTATACACTAAAGCTTCAGACTATGCTGAAAAAATTGTTTCATTAATAAATCGTAATAATTGTAATAAATTGTGCATATAAATGCGTCTATATAAAATTCCTTTGTTAAAATAAGTTTCCCGAGTAGTTTCCTTTAGAAGAAATAATAATAATAAAATTGTAAAAATTATTTTGTTTCTTACTAGCCAATATCAATATTCAGTTGATAATGGTTAAGAAAATGAACTTGGGTACTTACAAGAGTTTATTTGCCAGTTCCATTATAATAAAATCCAAAAGAGAGCATTCTTGTCTAAAATAATATAATATTTAAAAATCTTTATGAAACTACAGTATGAATTTAATAACAGATACGTTATGTTTAGTAACGTATTGAAATCAAAAATATTCTAAGTTGACAATCACTATTTAATTTAACTACATTTAGGGCAAGTAGCTGAACAACTAACAATGTTAAAGTGGTGAAGCTCGAAACTGACTGACCTTCCTGGGGTTCTCAGGATATTTATGCTATCCCTGCTCTTATATCACTTGTGGAAAACGCAGATCTCATGTCTGCTGTTTCCTTATTCAATACAAAGTATTACGTCTTTGTAATCTAAATTCTAATAATAAGTTTCTTATAATCTATTGTGACCTGCACCTGCAGTATCATGTTACGTCTGGAATACAAAGTAGTTGCATCCGTTATCATGTCTGGTTTATGAACTTCCATTAACCTTTTGTAATATGTCCTTTAATTATACATTGTAATCATCTATTCTTTAGATTCAATAGTTCCATTTGATTATACCTATATACTAATTTGGGGGATATATAACTCACTTTCTACCCCAAGATTCTTTCTCAGAATATGGGTGCAGGATTCTTTAAATTTGATTGTTTGCGTTTTTTCTGTCAGCATTTTAATTCTCGGTTACATTGATTATATACTCCATCTCCTTCTGTTCTCTTAATTTTCTCGCGACGCTTTAGTAGCGGCACGTAAGCCACGGGCTTTCGTTCTCTTAGTGGTTAGCCCACGAGTTCACCAAGGTGCGTTGTTTTAAAACGTTTTTTCGCGGCATCGAGTACGTCGATGCATCTACCACAGCGCCATTTAGTTTTGGTATGACTTTCTATTTGGATGGCCTCTCGACAGTTGACTAGTTCGATCTCAAGCGCGGGAATGCTTTAACTAAATTTTGTTTAAACCGCTTCCAACTTGCTTTTTTATTACAGAACGGTAGGATGATGGTTATTTGCTTTTTTACGTGTGCTTCTACTTCAACATCCCATGCTATTAGCTTGTGATTGAAGTGAGTTAACTCGTCAGACTTTAATTCCCAATAACAAACGACCTTCAACATCTCGTGCAAGTTTGCAGTTACATCGATGAACCTACTAGCCCTATGCCTTTCAAACATCGGTGAATCATTGTTGTTTAAGACGCTCAAATCCCATTCTGTTAATAAATTAGCGATCTACGACTCCTTGCCGTCCTCTATCGGACTGCTCCAGAATGGGGACTTGGCATTAAAATGCCCCCCAATTATTTTTCGGATTCGTTCAAGTCTCCTGAACACACTCTACATTTGATTTATTAATTCTTCGCTTATAATGTAAAAGGTGTTAGCCCCAGTTTTTACTTAGGTCGCTGTTAAAAAATCATTGCGTAGGTTGTTTAACATTATCCCCGCGCGTACCATATTGTTTATTATTATACCGCTATGCAGTCTCTCGCTGTTTGCTTGTAAAACGGTGATCCCCTCTCAAAATCTGCTATTTTATGGTTATACATATATGTGCAGTGCCTGTATAAGTCCGACGTCGGTCTTACTTTCGTAAATAGTTTAATAAAACTGCTACTCGCCCCAATGCTTTTCCGTAAGTTTAATTGGGCGCATTTAATATTCTTTTTATTTCAATATTTGTTTAAACCTTAGAATCCATAATCGATTTTATGCGTGATGGCGTTCTTCAGACGTAGCATCTTGGGACATCTACTAGACTGGCGTCGTGGTGCGGATCAACCTTTGCACACCTCCCCCACCTCCCCCCTGTTGTTTGCCTTTCCGCACATCACACAGTAGGGAATTACTTTCCGAAAATTCTTGAACTCAAGCTCGACCTCGGCACAATTACCACGCCACTGCACTTTCTCCCTGCAGTTTATCGACCTACGGTCGTACTCCTAGCAGTAGTGCCTCTGGGTCAATGAAAAATGATCCCGTGCTCAAACTCTTCGCCACCTGACGTTTACGGCTTCGGCCAAGATGCTTCTCCAAAGTGCGGGCATTACTACAAAGACAATGTTGGCGTAGGGATTCCTAGGGCACTTTCCGCCAAACAAAAACATTTTCGTTAGGTGTTCTTCCAGTTTCAGGTCTTTGAAGTGGGAAGTTTTGTTGGTGACCATCTGAATTAGATCCTCGCTCTTCATCTCACCTCGACACAAAAAACAATGATCCGCGGTCGCTTCTTCTTGATCGCCTTCGCCGTCAGCTTGCTGCAGTTGCCCCGGTACCTTCGACTGAACTTCTTCGCGTCCTCGCGTCCAGTACATTAGACAATAACACCTCCTCTGGGCGTCGTTTTTGCTCCGACAACAACAAACCCATCTAGTGCAGGATCGATTTTCTTCTTAAGTGTGCTCATGCCGTTCTCCTTCAGAATTGGTTTTGCGTCCACTCAAACTGCAAAATTTGACAAACTTTTTTCCAAGTTTTATGCAGTTTTAACTCGATTTAGGCAGTTTTTTTGCTACAAAAACTCTAAAATTATTACAAACGTCTTTCAAATTGTTTTCGAAACTATTTATTAAGTCATAATTTATAGAATTTTGGTTTATTAAATCAAAATTTACTTTTGTTTGGTTTTAAACGCGGATTTTAGTTAAAGTTCAAAGCTAAACGCACTTTATTTATTATTTAATCGACTAAATACTTGTTTTTTGAGCATGTTTAATGCTACACAGTACAATTAGATTACACAATTTTAAGCAATACGCCAAAGCAAAAAATATGAAAACCTTGTATAAAATTTACTTGTAACTGTAAAGTTTAGGAGCTCTGTAGATAACACGTCCGCTTGGTTCAACTACTATCAAGAAAGTTATCTAAAGCCAAAGTTCTAGCCAGATGTTTATAAAAAACTTCTGGAACTATGATGAACAGTAACAGTAGATTAATAAACATTCCTACGGTCCAACAGCGTTTTTATTGTTATAATCGTATACACTTCCTATCTTGGAACAGATACTTGTGGTGGACGAGTTAGGATTAGCTATTCCGGGAGGTATCGCACCATCACTAGAGTAAAAGAGTTCATACATTGGTGTTTTCCAACTAATGTAAAGGTAATAGTTTTCAGCTTTGAAATAATAATAGATATTGCAATTACTTAGAAGCGTGATTAATATACAGCTAATTTAGAATTTGAGATTAAGCACCCTTTCTTTTCTGGTAGCAGACTTAAATTATATTAATGTCCTTATCATTACGGTTAATTTAGGATTGTTTTAAATTCAGTATACTCAATTATTTTTTGTGTGAATTTTAGACCAGCATAACTCTCCTGATCTCGGGTTTTGGCATCCCCTTGTTATTCCTTTTGGGTTTTTCCCCTAGGTACGATGTACTCCGAGATTAGGTGGCGTCTAAGATAATTTTCGATAAAGATTGGTATGTCCTACACGATAGTATTCTGGGGTTCTTTTCGAACACTTACACCACTTTTCCCAACAAACTATTTGGCAACTATTCTTGTTGGTACAGTCGAGGTTTTTGGTACTTTATCCAAATACAGAATTTTAGCGGAGTACTTCACCGGCGGCTCCGTGGAGTAGTTGGCATGTGTGTAACTACTGCGCCTAAAGTCCAGGGTTCGAAACCCGACACGGTCCGCTTGAAAAATGTTAGGCAAGCATTTTTCACAAAAATACACCCTCGTTCGGATGAGAGGTAAATGGAGGATTCCGCGTGTGAGTGTTGTCACGCACGTTAAAGATCCCTACCTTACTTGGAACAGCAAGGGTTCGGCAAAATTCCAAATTTTCCGGGTAAAAAAACTCGCTTTTTGGCCAATGTAGTACCTACGGGTGGAGCATTGGAAAATCACATGCAAGGAGTACTTCACATGTGGCGGGTCCGTGGCGTGGTGGATATACGCGTGACTACTACGCCCATGGTTCCAGATTCGAATCCCGCTTGAAAAATGTTTGGCGAGAATTTTTCACAAAAATACTCTATGGTTTGGATGAGAGGTAAAATGTAGGTCCCGTGTGTGAGTAATGTCACGCACGTTAAAGATCTCTACTTTGCTTGGAACAGCAAGGGTTCGGCAAAATCCAAAATTTTCTGATAAAAAACTCGCTTCTTGGCCAATGTAGTACCTTCGGGTGACGCATTAGAAAATCGAATGTAGGGAGTACTTCACCAAACATCTCTGTGGATTACCGGCCAGATTTTCTAGGGCCAAATTGTTCGCAACAAGTTTTCAAATTTAAAGGAACGTATTCGATTAAACATAACTTAGTTGAATAACAGCTGTTTTAATTACAAATTTATACCTATTGACTTGAACGGCCGCATGAACTATACGACATATAAAACAAGTGAATGAAATATGAACACTCCTACCAGTAAAAATGTTCTTTATAATCCCAATATGCCTCCAAGCAAAATATAAATTTCTACAAAAACTTTAGAATATAAAGAAAGGAAACAGTTGATCTATTCATTGCAAGTCTATCAAATTTCTACACTGAATGTTGCATAACTTGTCCGTATTCTTTTTACGTAAATTTTCTATTCACAATCTCTTCCTAACACCGACAATTCTAATCGCCTTGTAATTTTTATATTCGTTCCTATTAATTGAACTTTTCTAGTCATTGGACTATAGCACATATGAGATACGTGTTATACAGCTCCTACATTTTCTCAATAAGCGACATAACTCCACTTTAGCTTTCTGATTGTGGTATTATCCACTCCTTCCCCTTACCATTCTTCAACTCTTTTACTGCCGTTAGCACTTTGTCCTCATTTACTTATTCACTACGCACTATTTCTATTTTTCATTTTAATTCCCTTTACATTTCCACTTTGTAAACGTTCGAGGTATACTTTCCAATGCTTATTTATACCCTTTCTTTCCAAATCATTTCACTGTTCATTCTGAATTCCACACGTTTTATTCTGTATCCATTGTTTTACACTTTCAATTGTGCAACATGCGAAAAAGGTACGCGGTATGGCAGTGGTGGTAAAAATGAAGAAAGATGCCAGGTGAATTGATGAGGTAAGACAAGCAGTA
The DNA here is from genome assembly GCA_036346225.1 of Platerodrilus igneus. Classification (NCBI taxonomy): domain Eukaryota; kingdom Metazoa; phylum Arthropoda; class Insecta; order Coleoptera; family Lycidae; genus Platerodrilus; species Platerodrilus igneus. Next base: position 117,783 of record JARFIW010001787.1, on the reverse strand, counting down.
CAAGAAAAAAGACGCGTATAAAGGGATCGTTGCTGAAAGTAATATGATAAAACATAAAAGGTTACGTTGTGTTTATAGACAGAAGAATAAATACCCAAAAAAAGTGAAAGAAAATAAAGAAGAATAAAAGCGATAGAAGCAGAAAGAATACCGAATAATTTGGAGGGCACAAAAAGTTATTTTGGAAGTAGGCGAAATGGGCGAAGTAAGAAGTGGAGAACAACGCGTTTTCAGAATGAGTAAAATGAAATGATTTGAGAGAAAATAGATATAAGAGAACATTGTAGAGAATACTACGAGCATGTGTACGATGGAAAATGTGAAAAACCAACGAAAACGAGTGGTATGACAAAGAATATGTGATAATTGTGCAACATATGAGCAGATGTGCACAAGTCCCGAATGGCCATGATCGTACGCTTGATAAATCTCATTCCAAACACTTTACTGCTACCTCTGGAGTTCCACAAGGCTCTGTCCTTGGCCCCTACTTCTTTATCATTTTCATCAATGATGTTGTTGTTGATATTGATTGTGAATGTTTAATCTATGCAGATGACATAAAATTATTCAACACGATAAGTCAAATAGAAGATTGCTCAAAACTGCAGCAGAATCTAAATAATCTATATTTCTGGTGTATTACAAACAACCTCCCAATTAATCCTGATAAATGTTCTGTTTCAAATTATTCTAGAAAGCATAATATAATTAAATTCTCTTATAGCATTGAAGGTTTAGTACTTCAAATCACCGATAGTGTTTTTGATCTTGGTGTACTGTTTGATGCCAAGTTAACATTTAATTTGCATATCCTCAACACTATTAGGGCTGCACATAAATCGCTGAGTTTTGTTATTAGGATGGGTAGACACCTCACTATTAATACTCTAAAATATTATTTTTGCCTACGTTAGGTCGAAATTGGAGTATTGTAGCATAGTCTGGAATTCTTCATATGCAGTCTATGTAAATATGATTGAGAAGGTACAACGTCACTTTCTTAAATACCTAGCTTACAAGGAGGACTCGGTTTATCCATGTATAGGTTACGACCATAACCTACTTCTACGCAGATTCTCTGTAACTACACTTAAATCGCGACGTGATTTTAGTGCTGTGGTATTCTCTATAAAGTAGTTAATAACTTAATAGACACTCCTATTTATTATCTGCTGTAAATTTCCGAGTGCCTACATCTACCAGGGCGACGATATGTTTTATTTAAACACCCCAAGAACCAATATGCTTAAGTTTTCCCCTCTGTACTTTATGTGCACAACATTTCAAAACAAATGTAAATCTCTAGATATCTTCCATGTTTCTTTGTCACACATTAAATCAACTTGTCTGTGCACAGATTAATTAATTATTTTAGTGTTCCTTGCCTACCCATCCTCTGCCTTTCTTTGTGTTTTGACTGTATTCTCTTTCAGATTATGTTTTACGGTTTTTGTTTAATTTTATACTTATTGTATTTACTTATTTGACATAATTCCTTTTTTAATTTTTGTATTAATGTATTTGATTTGGTGCCTACTTTGTAATTGGGTCTAACCTGTTAAGTAGTGTATATATATATATATAAATAAATATATATATAAATATAAATATAAAATAAATTTGAGTTTGTTCTAATATGTATAAATAACTTCCTAATTTCTTGGTTCGAGTTTATTGCATGACACTTGTACTTATTACAGGGTTTTACATTTTATTGATTTATGGAAACATCCTTAGAGGTCTTCATTATTGCGTGTATCCTGTTATGACTCATGTGTTACATTCTATTAACTTGTACTAATTTATTTTAGGACAATTTTTTATTGCTTTCTACTAACTGCCCTAATTAAAATTGTATTTTCTAAAACCGAAAGAATTAAAATGTAATATTGAATTACCATTAGCTATTTGTGAAATCCATTGTACAGGGTGAATAAATAATAATTTTCTCCGTTTTAGATTAATTCGTCCTTCTTTTTTCATCTGATTTTTATTTTCGTAATGCCCAAACCTTACAACATCAAGAACTGTAAGGGTCAATCCTACGACAATGTTTTTAATATGTATAGAGCGTATAGTGGTTTGAAAGCTAGGATACGTGAAGTCAGTTCTAAAGCTATATACCCGCCTTGCTCTACGCACTTAATTTGGATGGAAAGCATGCAGCCAGTTGTTGTCAAGAAATCAACAACTTTTTCATGTTTTTTCAAAACCTCATATGTTTTTACAAGCTCCACTAAAAGATGAGAAGTACCCCAAAATTTTGTAGAAAAAGAGAATTTGAGTTTGAAGAGTTTGTCTAAACTTGCTGGTCAGCTCGTGATGGCGCATGTAAAAGCCTCAAAAAAGATTGGTGTGAAATAATTAAAACACTCAATTAGATCTAAAACGATGTATCACAGAAATCTGGTCGAGGAATGAAGCCGCTGGATACCTTAAACAAATTCACAGATTGAAAACTGTCATTCCATTGGTTGTATAGCGCCACTTATTGCAGAGATTGAACCTTGCAAGCCGGACACTTTAAAATACCGACATTCATCTTCTACTGCTGCTAAAGTATACAGCTTCCTCTTAGAATATCTTTCAAGCAGTTTGTTTGATATGTATGAAAATGGAACTCTCGTAAAATCTGAAGTTCGTGACTATTGAAAATTCTGGAAAAAGAAAGAAAACAAGAAAGCTTCAAGCAGACAAGACCAGGGAACTGCAGAAAATATAACTTAGCGGTCTAAACAGTTATAAAGTAAATACTTTTTTGTGTTTATCATCAGGTTGGATGACCGCAAGAAAGTATATGATAAGCTTAGATAATCGTTTAGTATTTTCATGTTCTGGAATAAGTTGGGAACGTAAAACAATTTCAGAAAACGTCAAGAAACTGTACGATCAATACAAAGGTGACTTGCCTGATGAAGAAAGTTTTAAAAAGGAATGTTTTACTTTTTTGTTTTTTGAAAAAAACCTTCAAGAATATTCTTCGGCTTTAGTTAGCTGATTTATAAGTTGGCGTAGAGAATGGTATGTTTACGTTGAAATCGTCTTAAGACTCTTCTGAATACCACCAGCCTCAAATCGTTATAGTGGCACCCTGCCCATATACGTAAATACTTCACTCACACCTAGTTTGTGCGATGCGTTTGATGTTCTTTGAGACAGAATCCGTTCAGATGGACTTTTGCCTCTCATCGTCACCCCCCCAGTTTTCAGGCTTATTTGTTCTCTCTTGGGTTGCTTGCACTGCCACTGAATATGCCCAATTTCTCGACAATTCCAGCATTTCTATCCATTATTCTTTGGTCGCTGGTCACGAAAAAACCTTAAAACCATTTCCTTCATGCTCTCTTGTTTATATTCTTCTACAGACCATCTAACTTTGCCGTTACTATCATGCAATGCTTGCTTCGTCGCTTCAAACTACAAAGCATTGACCAGCGCATTATTTAGGATCTTAGGCCGGACAAGTCGTAATGCTTGCTGAATCTGTCTATTCCGTAATTCATCGACAAAGGTCTGCACTGTTAGCTGTTGCAAGAAACTGTCCGATTTTGATGGATAGGCTAATTTCACCAAGCGAGAGATATTTGTTTTAAACTTTTGTAAATTTTGTTGGCCTTCAGGTAACAATTCTTTACTTGAGCGTGGTAAACTTGTTGCAGGTGAAAAACGCCGTACCTCATTTCCAGCCATGATGTTAAAGCCGCGTAGTTTCTTCGACTATGGTCTGGTATAGCTTGTAGGGTATTCAAAGTTTCACCCCGTAATGCGACTATCATTGCAGTTGTCTTCTCACAGTTATTGCAACTGCTTGCTGTCGCGACAGTCTCAAATTGTTTGAGATACGTCACCCAAAGTTATTTTCCATAAAAGCAAGGTGGTTTTACTTTAAACTTCAATGGCGACGGTTCCTTTTTATCCGCATTCTTAAATTCTGAGGTGCGGTGTTGTATGGTTCAGCGCTCCTGTGCCGGCACTGTTAGGGAATTAATCAGTTCTTCGATCGCTAGCATCTTTTCACATTATTCGAATTTTCTAACTTTTCTGAAAACTCTGCTTCAAGTTTTTATAAACAGCCCGAAAATTTGGCGTCCAGTTTTCCTCGGACTTTATAGTTTCCTCTTCTCTGGATTGGCCGTAATTTTTAATTAATTCGTTTTCAACCGCGTTTACGTTCTGATCTTACTGTTGCGCGGTTTTTATAGCTTCCTGTATAAATTCCTCTTTTACTATTCTATGACTTTCTCGTTTTGATCTAATTTTGCTGCCAGGTTTGCAGTATTTTGATTATGTTACTCTGCGTGTTCTTGTACGCTTAAACTGAAGTCCTTCAAAAAGGAAAGAATTCCACTATCTATTTTCTGTTGTTGTCTACTAATGACAAGTATGCAAAAGAAAATCGTTCAAATGTATTTCTCACTATTACCCCACACACTAGACGCCAGTGTAATAAATTCCTTTGTTCTCCTTTATTTCCAATAAATACAAGTTTAATAATTATTCTTTAGAGCCGCAAGTCCTGTTCAAATTAACACTAGCTTAAACACTATTCGTAGGCACTAATTTAATTTTCTAAATATGATAAATTAAATACTACCATAGTTCTCAACTAACTGCTAATTTATTTATCTATCACATTATATCACATAAGCAAATTTATGTTTACATCACTTTATGTAATCAAACATATATTAGGACTGAGTTCTAACTAAAACTAAACTGTGCAACGGGATTCACACTTATATACGATACTCCTCTATTCCAGAATTTGGAGAGAAATTTAGAATGTGCTTTATGAAATATTTGGAAAACAATCCTATTGTATTGCGTCCTTTTTTATCGCTAGACAGATATGAGGTCGTTTTAGTAAAACCGAATAAGCGTCCCTTCCAGAATGTTCTATATATTTCTTAATTATTGATATAGTATGTTGTTATTATATAATAACATTATAGACGGGATTTATGAGAAAGAAACCGCTGCACTTACATCAAACAAATTTTTTATATACAGTAAAGCAAAAAATAGATATTACAATCATATGTAATTTTAGTCAAGAGCACTATTTGGTGTTCTTGTTAGCTTTACGTCGTCTGGCACCACCTGATTTCACCCTTATGAATCTTGTGTTTTTGATTATATTTGTACCTAATAAGTATATAAGATATTCAGAAGAGTTAGGCGCGTTTTTTGGTTTTATTATTAAACTTTTGTGTTATTAGGTATATTATAAATAATTATCTTCATGGTTCTTTTGCTGTGGTCAATTTTTTAAACCATCATATGTACCCATGCAAATCCTGGACATATGGAAAGGACAACCTGGCATACTGATACAACTTGAGTATATTTTATTTTTACAGGTGACTCACGAGCCAACTCTCAACCACTACTAACAACGATGCATACTTTATGGCTGCGTGAACATAATAGAATTGCAACTTATTTGTCACGCATGCACTTAAAATGGAGCGACGAAAAAGTATATCAAGAAACAAGAAGAATCGTTATTGCAGAAATGCAACATATTACCTATAACGAGTGGTTACCTGCCATTTTAGGTAAGTTGGAAGTGCATCACAAACTAGTTAATCGTAGTTCACAACTGTTTAGGAACAATGTTTGTGCCAAAATACAACTAAGTGGATCGTATTCCTCACAAGCAGATCCAAGGGTGTCCAACAGCTTCGCAACTGCAGGTTTGAAGTTTTTGAACTCTCTAACGGATGAGAAATTAAAGTAAGTTATTTAAATAAATTGTAGTACTAAACTTTTGCATTTTAGTTTATATAAGGAGAATCGTAAGATTTACTCGACATTAAATTTGAAAGAGAATTTCAATAAGTCACAAATTATTGAAGAGAACCTGGATGGTCTGGTTCGAGGATTAGCTACACAGTCCAGTCAAAAACTTGATTTCAATTATGGGAAGGATGTACGTATAACCTTTATATCATAGTCAAAGGTTGGAAAATAGTTATCTATTATAGACAGTAAGAGATATTTTTAAATTCGTTCGATTCCCAACATCTAATCACTCCGCTTTTTTTAAATTTTAATTCAGTCTGTTCGTATATATTAAACACGTTGGTTTATTTGCCAAGTTGGGCTGAAATTGATATAATGAACTGTTTTAAATCGCTGTAATTTATTTAATCACGCTTTATTAATTAAGATGACACTGAAACGCAATGCAGATAATGCATTCATGTCAATCAAGCTAAGTATACTTGTGATGTCAGCACTCTACAAACTGTTACCCGTCTGGTTTGTTGCGGAGTTGGTGGTATGATGAACGGTAACCTTAAGCTTCACCAAAGTGACTATGCCGTTGCATCGTGATTTGGGACGTCTCCGTGACTCAATTGGTATGCGCGTGACTACTGATTCCAAGATTCCGGGCTCAAATCCCGACACGGTCCGCTTGAAAAACGTTAGACGAGCATTTTTCACAAAAATAACCCCTTTTTCGGATGATTTTATTGGTATTCCTAGATTTTAGTCTGTTGCTCCTACAATTTTCTTTTAGAATAAATTTTTTTCTTCGGGGTAAACTTTAATTTATTCTGTTGGTTTGGATTCTTTAGTTGGGTTGCTTTGGTTCCTGGTATTTGGTGTGTTATAACACGAAGTTTTTAGTCAATACTAATACTACAGTTACATTCTATCTCACTTATCAAAGTGTCAAATCTCATATTATTAATTTTGTTAATAATTAGAAGATTTCGTTCTTTTGAGTTCAAATGACTGATCATAAGATGGATATAAATCGTTTATGTAAGGATGAGCTTACTTTTAAACTATTGATTAGAGGAGAATCCGTGCCGCCGACGAACACCGCCGAACATATAAGAACATGTCTTCGTCTTTCATCAAATTAGAATTATTTGATAAACCTTTGACTTGTTCACTTTATGACTTACATCCAAAGGCAGAATTAAAGATTATTGATACCAAGTTGGAAGAATTACATAGTAACTTTGCAAAATCTGATTTACCCGTAGTTGCCACTCGCTCACGAACCATGTATGTATTCAAACGCACCAATTTACTTCCCCTTGTAAGTCTACACTTAAACAATTGACTTTAACTAGGTTTTCCATTACTTGTCGTAGTCTTTCTTATTAAAATAATGTAATAAGTTTTGATGTACGAGATTACCGAAGGACTTTCCAAGACAAGTGCAATTCAATTAGTTTTCTGATTCTCTTATCGACAGAAAATCAGCTGATTTCACGTTAAGCGTATTGGCTACCTCACAGTCGTTCCCAGGGCGCAACACAAATTAAAGTCACTCATTCTTTTAAACTTTAAAATGTTCATCTAATGTATTCAAACCAAATATATCAAACATTAATAAATCAAAGTCACCTTCAATTTATGTCATAAATGTCAAACTTGAAGTTTTTATTATTAACGATCTTAGATGATGGATCGAAACATAATAAAGACGATTTTAACAACTATGAGTGGTTTAATTCCCAAAGAAGATCAATAACAATAACATTAGGTTTCGCGGACAATCCATTCGTTCCAATTCCCAAACGATAGATGACCAACAGGCAGCATCAAATGCTCCTGAAATATCCAAAGCCGCAACGACGCAAGGTTCCTTTGCTTTTCCGCCTGCTTGATTTCTTTGACTACGAACTTTAACACATCAATAGTCGACTTACCCTTCGCGAATCCAAATTGTCACTTACTAAAACCGCTGCTGTTTCGCACCGCGTGCTTAATTTGTGTGGTCATGACTCAATCGAAAGGTTTCCCCACTACCGGCAGCAAACTAATTCGAACGATAGCTGCTCGTTTTGAACATTCCGGCAACATGAAAATACGCCCTTCTTCAAACAAAAATTAAACAAGCCGGAAAGACACAGGGGGTCATTAGGCACGCCTCCAGAGCTGCCTCTGAGGGGATTACTATCATACTACGGTGCCTTCTTAAGGTTTATCCTTCTAAGAACCTTTACGACCTCTTGATTGAGAATTGCTTAATCGGCACCGATACTTTACATCTTTATTGCTCCCCTACGAGCCATGTCGTACACCTCTTTTCCCATCGTCTGGATCGTCCGATGGAAAAATACTCCAAAAATATTCCGATGTCGTTTTAAAGCGCTCCGTATATTCGCTATTATCCTTTCTGACTTACCGAGCGAATGTTCTGTTATTTTGCCCCTTATTACGTGACACGAAATAGGTTCTGGGCCTCTTGGAGCGTCTTTTTAAAAAATTGTTAATTGTGAAATTTTGACAAGTTAATTAGGATTACTCTAAATCGAAATTACACTATTTAAATTGTACTATTGTGAGTAGCCTAAGCAACCGCAATGTTAAAGCTGAATACTTTGACTGACTGCCGGGTCCTTGAGCTCCCGGGATTTTATGTTTCTACCCCCTCATATGGCTGTGGGAGCTTGCAAATCTCATGTATGCTTATTCTTAATACTATTCATAATTACAATGTTCTAATCTTAATTTCTAAGTAATCACGGTACCTGACCGTCTGTGACCTGGCATCTGCAGTGTCACTATCATCTGCAATACAAAGTAGTGCATCCGTTCTCATGAACGTTAATAAACTTTATAAATTGTCCTTGTATTTACTTTGTTGTACTTCACTTAACATTTTCTTTACACTTTCTAATAATTCCTAATTATTCTATTTTATAATATATACATCAATTGAGGGATACATAACTCGCGAACGGTTACAATTATTTTACGACTAGGAGGCTAAAAGGTGATGCTCCGATCTATCAGCACACCAAACATAATTACCATACTATTATTAACAGAAAGAAATCGGGAATCTATTTGTGGCATGAATAATTCATAGTTAAAGCTTCGACAAAAACAACTTTTTTCTACAAAATACTAGAACATTACCAAAAATGTACATTTTTATATGATAATATCATATATGGTGTAAAAGCCCGAAAAAGATATATTTTATAGCACTAACATGATATCTTTTGTTTAGGTAAGTCTCTATTTATATAGCAGTGGCGGGTATGGTTTTGATGTTTTCAGCCTGGATATTCAGCGTGGACGAGATCATGGATTACCAACATATACTTCGATGAGAACCCATTGTGGCTTGTCTGAAGTAAAAGAGTTTTCTAATTTATCTGATATAATGTTACCAGAAGTAAGGCACTTTCATATTTTACACCTTGCTTACAATATTTTTCCAGACTATAGATTTATTAAAAACATTGTATCATAGCCCAGAGGACATCGACCTACTTGTTGGTGGAATGTCTGAAACGCCCGATGGTGACTCTTTAATAGGACCAACACTATCATGTATAGTGGAGGACCAGTTTTTACGATTACGCAGAGGAGACCGTTATTTCTACGATAATACTCAGCAACCTAAGCCATTTACTAAAGCACAGCTGTCAGAAATTAAGAAAGCGAGTTTAGCAAGAATATTTTGTGACAATGGAGACTCTATTGAATATATGCAGCCCAATGTATTTAGACAAATAAGCAAAAGGTAATAGCCGATAATAACTGTCTTCTTCTTAACTAAAACAATTTTTTTACTTACAGTAATGAACTAGTTTCCTGTGTTGCTACTGTAATACCATACATAAATTTAAGTAAATGGGACGAGGCTTCTGTTTAACATTATTGCTCATTTGAATTAAAAGTTCAATAACTGTTTTCAAGAGTTTATTTTTGAATAGGCAATATAAAGACATGTACTTTTAATATCTAGCCAATGTAGATTTTAATTTAAAACTTAGTTATGATTATTTATAAAATTCTATTTTAAGCAGTAGTTTGCATAGTGACTAAGGTAACATTTGTAAATCGTTTATATTTTAATATACGTTCCTTTTTGATATAAGGTATAAATACTTTAACATACTTTAATTATTAAAGTAGTTTCTATACAGGGAATATCTTAAGTTGATACATTTATTTCCAACTGAGTATAGCACTCATTAAATAAACAGCATTTTCAAATAAGTTTGTAGGCTTACCTCAAAAATAAACAAGCTGGGTTCTTTGAATTGCTGTATTTAAAAATCTAACCTTGCATATTAAAGAATGCGTGCACATATGGCAACTATAAAGTTCTCGCAGTTGCTATCAACACAAAGCTGTACACGACGTATCCACGATTAAACAACAGCACTTAATAGTGAAACACGAGTTAAGGTTCGGGCCTTGGTAGCTGCGTTTTTAAAAACACTTCCAAACTTCTTAACAAATTTATCTAATTAAACGGAAATTAATGTAAAATTTTGGCAAACTGGTATTAATTTACCCTAAGTTCGAAAAAGAATTAATTGTACTATTTTGAATAGTCTAAGCAACTAAAATGTTAAAGCTGAATACTTTGACTGACTGCCGGGTTTTGGAGCTCCCGGGCTATTTATGATGTCCCTGCCCCTCACAATTCTGTGGGAACTTGCAGAGCTCATGTCTGCTTATTCTTAATTCTATACCTTGTTACATTGTTGCAATCTTAATTTCTAGGTAATTGCGATATCTTACCCGTCTGTGACCTTCCACCTGCAGTATCACTATCGTCTGGAATACATTGTGTTGCATCCGATCTCATGAAATGTTAATACACTTTATTAATTGTCCTGGTATTACTTTGTTGCATTCTACTTTATAATTCCTTTACATTCCTTTACATAACACACGTTTATTCCTAATTGTTGTTGCAACTGAAGTTTTATAAACTAAATTCTTCATTAAATTACAACAAAAAATCACCCGGATTGAAATCTGGTGACCTCGGTAGCCAGGAAACTGGTTCACCTTGCCATACCTACTTGTTGTTAAACCTTTTATCTAAAAATATTTGCGCTAAATGAAGAGGTGGCCCGTCTTGAAAATCTATATGCTTTGATGCATATTTAACGGTACATCTTCTACCAACCCAAGAAGATGGTTTTGCAGGAAGGCTTGATAGCTTTCGAGAGTCAATGTTTTGCAGAATGTAAGGTCTCACGTGTAAGGACTGATAAAAATGCGACTAATCGTAATGTGAGCGTCTCAAGACCCCGTCATTAAATAACCCATTACATTTTGCTATGATATCGCTAAACGTCCGATGCATTTTTAACGTTCAGTTGATTTGCTGATCGCCACCTCTCTGTGTCTCTACAATAATCTAAATTAATTTTAAAATCAACACAAATTTATGCCTCGGTTAGCTCAGTTATACTCTGCACAGAGTGAACAACGATTTGATGACAAAGAATATTTACCCACTTCCTTTATCGCTTCGTATACCTGAATAAGACAAACGAAGTTTACTAAATTTTATATAATAGGCTAAGAAAATGTACAATTTATAATTCTACGTCATTGTAATAGCATTAGCTATAAAAACTTTTATTATATCAAATGAAATTAAATATTTTTATTAAATTTGTTCACTACCAAAATTTTAGGCAATTAAAGCTAGCAAAAATATTTATGTTTTATATTGAAAGCTTCGTTGAACGTTCAAAAAACTATTCCTCTTTTAACGTAATTTTTACGGATTAACCAAAGTTTTTTTTTAATGACCTTTTACACAAAAAGTTACCTATATTACATGTGAGTTTTACGTTTATAAAATGTTTGATGTAAGACATGCAACATTCAAGAAATTATAAATTTAAATTCTGACCTTGTATTTTTCTCTTGACTCATACGGAAGTTTGTTGAATTAAATCGATTGTTAGTTCCAGTCGCAGACCCTTTATCTTGGCTTTTAACCCAGTAATTTCCAGTTTTTCAATAACTTGTAGTACTAAACAGTACTTTCAGTTATTTAATGGATTGTTTAGTTACTTCGTTATTCAATTTGGATAATTTCTTAGATCCTAACTTAATTGCCTAGATCATTTTGTAGAACATTACTTAGATAATTTTTTACAGCCTTAAATTAATAAATGGTAACGGTTATGTTTACATTAATTAAATTTATACTTACGTTATTAATACTAACGTCAATTTTTCATTAATACGTACTTCACAAGCACTTCTGCTATTTTTCACTTGCATTTTATTACGTTATTTAATTTTGAGTCACTTTTGACTTTACTGAATTTCAGATAAACGTAATAAAATCGTCTAGACTGGTACAGACGTGAGCTGTTAATGGAATGAATGACTTTACCAGATAATGGCTCCTTATGTAGAACACGTTCGTTCCTTCCTATCTCTTAACTTGTTAGGTTTATTCAAAATTGCCTACTCTATGCATTTAATTTTGCAATAAGACATAATTTTGTATTGGAATATGCCAACAATTGTTGTAATTTATGCTCGAAACATCACGTAGACATAATTTGTACAGGAATTTATAAAATTTTTCTTTTAGTTCTGCGCGTACACCAAAACTTATTGTTCCATATTTTGTTTACCCATATCGGGCTTTACAAAAATGTGGCGATTTCTATATTTCAAATGACACGTACGCGTTTCTATATCTTATTGCATTATGAAATATGCTCGTTTTTCAAAAGTTTGCTTTATGCGTTTTATTGTTATCTATTCCTTACGCAATCGTCGAGCTTTCAAGAGATTTGTTTTACGTTTAAATATGCCTAATTCGTCTTTAATTGGAGTTTATGAATGCATTAAATGTTTCTAAATGAATTGAGTTGCGCCCAAAATTATTTCTTTTACTAAATGTGGCTCAATTGTTACAGAATGAGCTTCCTCTTATTTTATACAGAGTGATTTGTATTACGAGTTGTGCACATTATAAAAGACATGGTGGTCCTGATGTACATCAACTTCTATCTTCTTTTGTCTTCACAAGATATACTCGAGCTAATTTTTATTGTTTAAGGAAATGTAGTATAAAATAATTTGCTAATACAGTGCGATTAGTGTGAATTTTTTATAAAATAAAACTGATAGAATTATGGTTAAGGTAATATCAAATAAATATATAAAATAATTAGCAGAATGGAACATATAACGTCACATCATAAAGTCATTCAAAAAGGTACGTGTAACAATTAGTGCCATAAAAGTAATCATTATCACATTTATATTATCAAGTAAATATATAAAGCCTTCCACCTTTTAGAAAATTACTTCTAAATAAATATAATTTTCTATAGATGCATAGATTAGCATCTTGTAATTTATTATCTAAAATTTATACACACTGTAATGTTAATTAATCAAATGATCGCTGTAAGACTATCATGCAAGTTGCCAAAGCTTATCAGTACAAATATAGTACTTTTTAATATAAATGCATTCATAAATCAATTATCGTACCCTTAAAATAAGACATATAAATCATTCATGCAATTTTATTGAACTGCCATTTGAATAATATATTCACATAAAAATATTTAGACACAACAATTATTTGCAAACATAAATTTATGCCAAGCATCCAGTGAGAAGCTCACATGTATCAAATAAATATCCAAATTTCTCTCCATAACGCTGTAAGGAGGGTTGCAAACCTACTTGACCATTTAAACATACATAGTTTTCTCATGCGGACATTAAAATTTAGCGGAAGCTATTATAGTATATCGAGGTCTTGCTTTATTTAATTAGCTATTGTTTTAGTAATATTTGGCAACTGCTGTCTAGATAATATACTTTTACAGGTACGCTTCGCATAATATTTCAGACATTATCTATGGGAATTATTTTTAAAATGCAAACACATTATTGTCAATCCTTATAAGTTCAGCATTAGCTGTAAAAGCAATTCTATTATATACAACGTTCTTTTATCGAAAGGAAATGCTGTAAGTCGCGATGCTAAGATGCTTTGTTGTATTTAGTCTTGCAGTCTAGTTAGATTGTGTCATTCAGTATGTCATCTTTTAAGATGGTACATGAGGCAGACATCTTGTTTTAAGGTACATTTATTCTGTTTACTTTTTTCCTTGATGCTGCTGTAGAAAATAGGCACTTATTTAGCTGGCTGTAGTTTTTCTTACTCGTGGTTGCAGCATAAATTACAGACAGCGCGGTACAAATTTACTTTCGCAGTGCGCAACTGATTATGTAATTATTCTTTAAAGTCACAACTAAAATAAACCGAAGCTTGCGTTAGAGCACCTTATACTGTTTCTTTTTTTTTGTAAATTAATGCTAACGTCAACAGCTTGTTTACCAAATTATAAGTTAAAGTTAATAATTGGTTCATCTCAGTTAGAGTTAATTAATTTTTTAAAAGTGCACTTCACAGAGCAGGTAAAATTACTGTATATATTGCATCTACTTTTCTTCTGCATATATTTAGGGTTGGAAACATTATGTAAGTATAATTGTATAAGTCATTTAGATTTTAAGATTTTACATCGATGTTTGCTTAAATGTATAGTTCTATATTGTGTTATATGCGAGCGACGTTTCCTTTACATCACGATTATAAAAGGACTATTACGAATAAGCTCGATTTGGTCTCTGTAGATATTCCTCTTTATACTGCGCTAACTAACGGTTTGTAAATAAATATCCTTACGAAGGTTTCATATTTTTGTTTCTGTATGACCCATCTCATTCTACATTTTGAGCTTGCTCGAAAACCAATTTTTTTATTTCTATTTATCCCTTGTATTTTTTCCGGTATTTAGTGTGGCCGATTTTCCTACTTACTTTACTTTCTTTCTTATCTGCAAGGAATACCGTAACAATTGTAAGAGGATTGATTTCGTATCATTATGCTTGCATGATCACCGTGGTTTCATTAATCCTAGAAAATAAGAATCAGAGAGCTAACAAAAATAATTAGACTACGTGCAATTGGAAATATTCATTCACAGCACTTTTATTTTGCCAAACCTGGTGCTCAAACATTTGTTACGTTTATTTTGAACATCCCGTATATTTGACCGGTTACTAATCAATAACCAGTCCAATAAATTTTCTTTTTCTTTAACAACGACAAGTTTAGGTTAAAATTAAATAGTTTACATCATGTATATTTTATTTTCTGCAATAAATACGCTTTCGAATAATTCCTCAATTTAAATCCATTCGCTTTGAAACGTAAAGTTAATTATGCTATAACTTAATAGTTCATAGCCTGTTTGTAGGTAACCTTCAATTTGTTCAATATTATAACCGCATATAATAGGTTTTCTCTATTGTGACAAAGTAGCGACTTGTTGAAGTAAGTCGCGCAGTATTCTCCGGTAAAACCGTGTTTTCCAGTTTAAAATTGCGTTTCGATAACACGGTTGTTTGGATTTCAAATTGGTGTCATTTAAAATTCATTCTGAACTTGATTCTGCAGCCCGTGCGACGAAATATGTTCTACATTACTCATTCTATCACTTTAAAAGCAATGCACGTTTATTGTTGTCCTGTCAATTTGGCGAGTGTTCCCGCGTTTACCCCATCTAACCCGATTCTATTTTTAGCTATTTTTTTGCTGGAGGCCAAAAGCGTTCTTTCTGGGTGTAGCCCACCTGTTCGGTGCCGTGTAGCAATTACTGTAATTACGATGGTAGATACGTTGTTAAGCTGATTTCTTCCTCCCAGCAGTTGGCAAGTTAAGTATTCTGACGCAGAGAGGTATGTGCCTTGTATTCTGTTATGCATGTCAAGGATTTTTATTTATCAACGGTAGATGGTGTAAAACCATTTCACCGTACTTATTGAACAGCTGGTTGCGCTGGTACTTTTGGGTATACGTCGTTAATTCTTGCTACAACGTGGGCTGTATTTAGTGCTTAAGTTTAAAACCTGTACTACATTTAAAACCTAAATTTGCCTTTAATGCTTTAAAATTTTACATACTTGCTAGGGAGTAAATTTATAATTAATACCGAAATTTAACATACTTGCGATTGGATCCACTATCCAATTTGTCCGTATAATATAATTGTTGGTGTTGAAATGATAACGCTTATTTTACTGCGTTCTCTTGTTTGTACCGAATTATGTATTTAATTAAATTTTTTTTGTTAATAGATAATCGTGGGCGATGTACTTTATTTTTTTGTTGTTTTTTTTTAGTATGTAAGCGAATCTCCCACTCTCTGCGGTTTGTAGTTAGCCTGGTGTTTACTTTTCCTCCGGTTACGTCCAGGTACGTAGCACATTTATCCACAGCACTTTTACTGACGTCGAACGTAAGACAATTCATTGGTCCACAGTGTGTCCCAGGATGGACCTAGCTATACTTGTAAATTTCCTTATTTTGCATTTTAGGAAGAACGGTCATTCTTCGTAGAAAGTTTTACTCATTTAGCAAATCCACAGCCACTACCAAAATTTTGAATTAACATACAGGGTGGTTATAATTTATTACACAATTTTTACAATACACAAAAGCAAAGAAAACTTATTCTACATGTTGCCCTCCTAATGTTACACATTTTCCAACAAATGCTTTAACATTTCGAACATTCGAACACTAAATAATAGTGTCTCCATTTATGTCCGCTACAGCTTCTGTATATATCTTATAGTATTTTTATCATCATGTAAATCATATGCGTAAACTTTCTGCGTAAGATATCCCAAAAAAATCTAATGGAGTAATGTTTGGAGAGCGAAGAGGTCATCTAATAGGACCTAACTGTCCAAACCATTTGTTAGGAAAATGTCAATTTAACCACTCCTCAGCACGTCTTTTGAAAATGAAGCGCCTGTCTCTTCTACAAGTTTGCGTCATGTAGAGCAAGAAGGAAGAAGTTGCCTAACATTTCTATATTCTGATTTACAGTTCCGTTGGAAAAATAAGGACCAATAAAATAAGATTTCTTTTGGGTATTGGAGAAATTGTGTAATAAATTGTATCCATCCCGTATGTTACTTTGAAATTTTGGTAGTGGCAGCGAACTTGCTAGATGAAGCAAAACTTTTGATGAGGAATGACTTTTTATTCTAAAATGCAAAATAAGGAAGTTTACAAGTATAGTTAGGTCTATCCGGGGACACAATGCATCACGTCCTTATGCAAAAGTCAAATTTACCGTGTGAGGAAAATCCTCCCGCACGAATGGAGATGTTACTTTTTAAGGTGCGAGTGATTCAGGGTTAAAACTTGATTGAAAAATTGTGCCTTATGTGGTGTGCCAACTTCATGTCGCTTTAGTCACTTACTAGTTATGTGTTTAATAGCTAATTAGGAAACCTTGCAAACTGCATTCTATACGTTAAGAATGTTTTTAAAACATGCAATTTTGATATTGATAAACCGAGCCATCAAAGGTTAGCACTGCCTTTGGGTGCCATTTTTAAGTCAGACCTGTTGCCTTGAACAACTTCTGCAAAAAAGGTTCCTTAATGATGATAAAGAACATATTAAAATTTATCGCTCTTACTTAATTAAATATTGATACATCATTTAATATATCTTTCTAATTTAACCGGACTCGAAAAATGGGGTTATATTTTGCATGGCGGCAATAATTTATTCTGCACTGTCTAGTGATGTTATTTAGCAAAATCTCCTCATTAATGTCATTAAAGATTGGTGAACATAAACTTATGGTGAAAGCAAAGCATGTGACAAACTATTAAGCTATATCCATTTTTAGAGCAAACTAAGCAATTATTATGTATATGCTCATACGAAGTAGATTAGATAACCTGCTGCATACGAGTGATTATATAATAATTTACAATGTTAGTAAAAGTACAAGATACTTTTACATTTAAGCGACCCGTTTAATAAAACTATTTTTTCCTGTAGTTGTTACAAATACATATTTTAACCTTCCATTATGAATGTTTGATTCAGAATATATTTTGACTGTATACAACGTCGAACAAGGTTGAATTGATAATATTGATTTGGCGCCAAAACTTATTATAATATAGTAACGTTTAATAATAACTGTTATATTTATGAATACAGTATCAAAACTATTACATATTCAAAACTATTGATAGAAAATAGACTTCATTGCACAAATTCATCGACAAAACTTTGTTATTTGTAAATTAGTAAAATAAAAAGGTGAAACCAGTAATAAATGTTACAGAATATTAAAATCTATACATTCTACTCTTACGAAAGTAATATTAGAGATGCGATTTCATTTTACCTTCCATTTTGTAGAATAAAAGATAAGCTTCCGCACTTCCTAGTGTTTCAGCGGATATGTTACTCATCTTGGTGTCGTTATATTGATGCCATCTGAATATATAAGGATGCCGAGAGTATGCGATATAAAGACTATTCAATGGATTTTACGGTGGTTCGATAATGCATATAAGTTATAACAAACATCACCAATACCAACGTCGACAGCATATTCTCGAATATCTAGACCATCTATTGGAAAAGCGATAGTTGTAGACACTTTTCTTCTAAATCTTTCTAAAGGTGTAAAGCGTATTAAGTGTATCACTAATGTTTTGCAGAACTTTAGAATAGACAACACCTTGATGCATTTTCTCTCTTTCTTACACTTAGAAAATCTAGCGTCTTGTTATCGTCCAATAAAATCTGAATATTGATAAGATACAAGAACGGCACCAATCAACTAGTATATAACTTGAGGCTAGCTGGAACGATTATTCTTCGAATGGTGTATGACACACCTAACCAGGTTCAAGATTGTCCACGAAAATTGTAGATGCTTACGTAAGAGGATAATCTCATTTCTAGGACCAATCCAAACATAGAAAGAACAACTAGGCTTTGCAAGAAGGATCTAGATACTGACATCACAGGTGATTGTTGTTATATAAGCCAATGAATGACGAATAAGGAGGCAGTTGTTATTCATTCGTCACATGCTAATCTGATAATACGTTGGGTAGTATGTAGTAGTAAAGGTTGTTACATGCCGAAAATCGGCTATGTAAACATTTTTGATTTTAGTTTTAAATATGTGACTGAAATCGCGCCAATATTTTAAAAAAGGACTTGTGCATTTTTGTAACTTGGAACAGTTGCGTCGGCGCCTGAGAATGCGTAGACGTGGAGTGGGGAAGAAAGTGCGCGTTTTCCGACACGACAGGGACTAGTCAACGAGACGTCGAACAATAAAGTTCACCGGTGTCTTTATATCTTGTCTTTTCTCTTAAAATGTAGGTTTCCCTTTATCTCTGCCTTTACCGTCTATCGTTACCTTCACTTTATTCCTTCGTCCTGCCTACAAACAAAAAGAAGAGGGAAGACAGAAAATATGGTTTCAAGATGGCCTAATGACACCCACGCCCAAAATGGAAACGAGCGTGGCTCCTGCTGCAAGAATAACCGCAAAGTTGTGAAGAGCTCCACATTTTATGTGAGTACCTTTTATCTTTTTCTTAAAGGCGCTTCGGGTATTACATTAAATATTTTTAGTATGTAATACAATTTGAGACGCAATTCTGACGTAATATCTTGTTGCGCAATATTATGTACGTGTTTATATGTTGCCAATTGTCGTAGTGGCTCTTATCAATTACGCCGGGACTTTAACGGTTATACCTTAGACTATAATAGTTGCATGCATTATAACAGTGGCGCGCCTAACGTTGTGTTGAAATTTGTCCTCACCTTTTGTGTATCTTATAAGGTGTTAGTTTTGAATGTCTATAGAAATTGGGGTTTTTACTCAAAAATGAAAATTTTAAAATTTTTAATAACTTTTAAATAGAAAAAATATAATTTGGCAACATCTATCTTAAGTTGAAATGACATTAAAGACAACTGATGTGTCAATCTGAGATTTAGACAGCCATGTTTGAACAGTATTTGTTTACTTCATATTTGTAATTGCTAAATTTAATTAATTGGCTTTTCCTTTATAAAAATAGTGTGTTTTTGTTCTAAATTCTCTTAAATAATTACCTAATCCAATTTAGAATGAAATTAAAGTGTATACCTCTCAAATGTATTTAGCAAACTCCCTTAACCTTACTTCTACGTGGAAACATATGCTTTTGGATTAAACAATTCGTTTCGTAAGTACCTTTATATAAATAATTAATTAACTCAAGCTTTATTCCTTATTCCGTATAGAAATTTTTTTTTATATTATATTAAATTTAATTATATATTTGTTTTTTTGGTTTAACTTATTAAAAGTGTTGCTTAAATAATTCATATATTATCTTAGTCTGATATGATTCTAAAAGTGTTTCTTTAGTAATTTAAATAATCAACTATAAGTTACGAATCCCTCCTTAAAGAAAATTTGGTCCCTAAATATAGCTTATGCAATTAACTGAATTCTTACCTTTTAAAACGCTATAGTAAACTTGATTTCGTTATATCTACTTCCTTAAACATTAAAATAATGAGCTTAATGATAATGTTTTGCATTTAACTTCAATTATTATCCCCTTCCCCTATGATGGTTGTTGATAAATTGTCTCGATATCAAAAGAATATTTTAATAATTTGCAATACTGTTTTTTCTATACATGTATCGTAGAATATTGCTTTTGTGTAGCGAGTATGATTTTGGTTTGATAGCATATTTTTTAGATATATCGATATTCCAACGCAGCATTTTAAGATCTATTTGGTCTAGGCGAGATTTTCGTCGAAGTTCGTCGCTCAGCTGTATGTAAGTCTAGACGATACTCAGGAAGAGTTGGTCGCTCAGCATTACATAAGTCTAGACGAGACTCGGGGTAAGTTTGTCGCTCTAGCAATTTTTGAATCATTTTTTAGGAATGATGTTGAAGTTTTTCTTTATTAGTCTAGGTGAAGCTCAAAAGAGGGCTCGTCATCCTAGTAATTATATGCGTTGTAAGATATCTTTTTGTTCTTCAACAATTTTATCAGTAAATCGAGTTTCAATTACTGCATTCTTTTCATATATCGATTTAAACTACACTAGGTGGCTTAAAATTATCTTTAAAATTGTTAAGCTCTGCGTACATCCAACATTTTTCTCGTTTCATTTTTTTAACGATTTACCTAATGTTTCTGTCCCTACTATGAATTAGTTAACTTCATTTACTCATTTCTGCTCTTATACAGCACTTACCTTTTACACGTATAACTTATTTACCTTAAATTAGCTATCTTTTTGCTACCTGTTGACTTCCCCTTGAACTTATTGTTAGCCACATAACGGTTTATTGTCTAGGTCCCCCAGTATAACTCTGTCGCTTCATTTAATTAATTCTCGCACCTTTTCTACAACAGATTATTTTGTTTTCAGCAATTATCTTACATCGTTTAATTTTGTGGCGATTGTCGTAACTTTGGTTGTAATAACTCATTGTATTTTTATGATTGGTTTTAGCTAATGTTTGGAGTGGATGCTTTTTTCTTTAGGCTCACATAGGAGCCGCGGCCTATGCCATTGTAAGAAATAGTCCATATTCACAGTTGCAAAAAACTAGGACTTTCTATTCCATGCGTTTTTTGTCTGAATTATTACAGTTGCCCACTCTATCTTTTATCATTACTTGTTTTCTTTTTCTACTAAGTTACCATAACATATAAACATTTTTTTTGTTGTTTTTTATTGAACTCCGTGGTGAGGTGCTATCGCTTTTCATTGATACCTTATAGAATTCTCGGTTATTTTTAGCAAATTGGGACAGTGTGTCTGTATTTAACTGCTTATAGTTAGACATTTTTGTGTGTTTATGACGTTACCGTTTTTAAAAAATTACCTTGAAACAGTTGGTTTTTTGTGTGAAGGTATCTGTAGGGATACTTTTAAGTTGTTGTTTCAACTTTTGTCTGATTTCTTATCGTAGTGAATGTACTCGTTAGAAAAATGATTGTACTAGTTCTCACCAAGAATCTAGTAATTTTTTAACTTATGATGTATCTTAACTTGTCTGATTAATATAGCAGGTGGTCCTTCAGACCGACCTGTGTTTAATAGGGACAACTCTCTACCTTCCCTCGGACGCTTGTCCAAAAACTCTCATCATCATTTTGTTTTCGACCTTACTTAAGGTCGGTTTGACGCAGCTCTAACTTCTTTTCTATTCTGTGCTAATCTAAAAAGCTCTACATACCCATCACAACCTAAATTTTTAATAATTTGACTAATATAGTTTGGTCTAGGTCTTCCTATATCCTTCTATCTTTTTCCTATCCACCTGGCTCTACATAGAAATTAGCAACCTGATGGTTGTTAAAGAACTCTAACATGTTTACATGATTACCATTTATAAGGAAATGAAATATAACCTGGTTATCCGCTTCAAAAAAGGAAAAGTGTTAAATTATATGTTATGGTTAGGCTTAAGCAACGAATCGCTGCCAACATGCCAGACCGCTACCTAATTGTGAGTTATGTCATGGTGACGTTTATTAAATTATATGTTATGGTAAGGCTTAAGCAACGAATCGCTACCAACATGCCAGACCGCTAACTAATTGTGAGTTATGTCATGGTGACATTTAGTTAACTGATTTTTTTTTTCTTATCCTGCTGTCTCCGTTTCTGCCTCATCTTTCATTCTGTAGACTTGTTCTTGTCCCGGAACACCCGTCTACCATATAAGAGTGATTTTTCACTCAATCCGGGCTACTGACCACATTGGCTGGTTGAGTAGTGCTTTTCTATCCACTTTTCTGTCTCTTTTGCTCAATGCCAGCCTTCCCCTATTCTCTTCTACCTGGAAGTGCCTCATATGCATTCCAAAATGCCCACCTCGCTCTTTCTACCTTTCCTATATCTCTATTGCCTTTTCATTTCCGTTAGTCACCGTGCGGTTGCGCGGGGGGGGGGGGTACAGACACCCGGACCACGTCTCTGGGAATCTTTCGTGCCGCTGTTAGCGCACATGGCCGCTAACAGTGCATTTCTGTATGAGTGTGTAAATGTGTGTGTAAGAATATATATATATATATATATATATATATAATATATATGTATCGACATATATATATATATATATATATATATATATAAGTGTAGACTAGACTTTGCAAGAAGGATCTATATACTGACATCACAGGTGATCGTCGTTATGTAAGCCAATGAATGTCGAATAAGGAGGCAGTTGCTATTTATTCGGCACATGCTAATCTGATAATACGTTGGGTAGTATGTAGTAGTAAAAGTTGTTACATGCCGAAAATCGGCTATGTAAACATTTTTGATTTTAGTTTTAAATATGTGACTGAAATCGCGCCAATATTTTAAAAAAGGACTTGTTCATTTTCGTAACGTGGAACCGTTTGCTTCGCGCCTGAGAATGCGTAGACGTGGAGTGGGAAAGAAAGTGCGCATTTTCCGACACGACAGGGACTAGTCAACGAGACGTCGAACAATAAAGTTCACCGGTGTCTTTTTATCTTGTTTTTTCTCTTAAAATGTAGGTTTCCCTTTATCTCTGTCTCTATCGTCTATCGTTACCTTCACTTTATTCCTTTGTCCTGCCTACAAACAAAAGAAGAGGGAAGACAGAAAATCTGGTTTCAAGATGGCCTAATGACACCCACGCCCAAAATGGAAATGAGCATGGCTCCTGCCGCAAGAATAACCGCAAAGTTGTAAAGGGCTTCACATTTTACGTGAGTACTTTTTATCTTTTTTCTTAAAGGCGCCTCGGGTATTACATTAAATATTTTTGGTATGTAATACAATTTGACACGTAATTCTGACGTAATATCTTGTTGCGCAATATTATGAACGTGTTTATTATGTTGCCAACTGTCGTAGTGGCTCTTATCAATTACGCCGGGACTTTAACGGTTATACCTTAGACTATAATAGTTGCATGCATTATAACAAAGTTATTATAAAAGAGAAACGATTTTATAGACGACATTAAAAATTTATTGTAACTCAGAAGGGATTCAACTATTACGTGGTTTTAAAATTAGAAATAATAATCCAAACCATTGTAATTGTCTACAGAAAAAGAAATAAAGAATTAAAAATTGAAATGAAGTATATGGAAATGGGAATGGTTTGTTACATGTTATATGGGGTAATTTGCATGGAAAGACACACTTTGTAAAACGAGCTGAGGGATTTTGGAGCCTTAATTGGGAATTACAATCTGGAAAAGGACAACAACAAGCAGATTTTCACGGTAAAATAAAATTATATTGTCTAAAATCTGAAAAAAGAAATATCTATTGATTAATTAAGTTACATGATAAGATGTTTCTCTTGTATGCTAGTTGTGTGAAAGTTGTATGCACAAGTTGATAATTTGATTAAAGAAGAACTGGAAGCCAACGACGAGGTCTTCGCCAGTATAAAAAGAAATAATTAAAATTAACTGATCAGATATGTTTAAACCTGATTTTAAAAAGGTGGATATTAAATTATTCGACTTATCTTGATATATTTTGTACATTATAAAATTTAGGGAAGGAGTTATTTGTGTATGAAAACTATAATATTAAAATTTATGAATACTCATTGGTTTGGCGATTAGAGGCACAGATAGGATTCTATCTATAGGCTACTTTTGTACAGCGCAGCACGTGTAAGTGATGGACAAGTTAATGGCTTGCGCAGCAATTCATTCTTATTAACAACGCGGCCGTGAAAAGTTGTACAACTCGTGTGCAATGCAGTGATCCAACAACAAGTAAGTTATATGTTCATGTGTCTGAGTCCTCTTAATAAAACTTCGTAACTCCCCAACTAATTTCGCAACGCACCCTGCATACACGGTCCTCTCTCATATATATAATATTATTTCGCATTCCCGCATCCCCGCCACCTTTATGGTCCTTATCGTTCCGGATGACCCAGTATCATATTTTTTGGGTTATCAATTATTTAAATGCCTTGCAATTGCAAAATCAATTATACAAAGTTTATAATTGGGAAGGCTAATTTGACACTCATTTCTATCAGTTAATATATAAACTCATACTTTATTTGTGATCAAGTACGCCAAACGTACATAAAATTCATCAATTGTTTGTTATCAGTTTTAGTTATTTGCAGCTGTAAGCAATTCAAAATTGTAGTTTTTAAAATTGGAACAAAAATTAAATTGTTTGCGTCAAAAACGGGCAACGTACATCGACGTAACTGGACGGACAATACACGAATGACCGTGCTCAATTGGCAAGTAGGCGGGGTTGTAGTAAAACAACAGGAAAAAGGAAATACCTGGAACAAAAACAAACATACTAAATCATAATAAGAACACCATTTAAAAAAAGAACTTCTAATTAGCAACTTTTGTCACAAAATACACGGAAATCTACCCTGGGAGAAAACATTAATTTTTTTCCAAAATAACTTGAAGGGATTTCCATTACACAGCTTTTCACAAAATCAATAAATACAATGTACATATATAAACAAAACAAAAAAATCACGTTTTTAAAATGGCGAGCTGCAGTTTTTAGGTCTCTACTAGTCTGAATTAACAACCAAAAAAAAAATCTACTCTAAAAATGACAGCTCCAAATCATCATCGTACGCACAAAGATTAATTACATAAAATTATCACTACAATATTTAAATTAACACATTTTTGCAACTTCAAAAACAACAGTTCTAAATTACCTTCGTAAGCACAATTAAATATATATAATTGCCACGAAAAAAGAAATTATTGAAGCATACAAAATTAGTAACACATAATATATAAAATTGTCACAAAAAAAAGGAAATCATTGAAGAACACAATATTAGTAACACATGTCCCCTCACCTAAAATAATTATTTTGGTACATACAAATTAATGCGAGGCATGTATGAGCCCAAATAGCAAAGTATAAGTATACACGGTCGCTACACAAGCATTATATAAAACACTCACCCGTGTGCCTACGGTGTTGGATCTGTCACACCCTTCTTAGGGCCGAAGCGGGACAGATGGACCTGAGACTACGTAACTGGTGCTGCCTTCTATATCACAAAAAGAGGCAATTTAAGGGACTGTCGTGTCCACCGGAGGTAGCTAAAATAATTACAGTCAAAGATTAGACTCTTTACGAAAGAAAAGTATATTTCGTAAAACTGTCAGTACTTACCACACAACGTGTGCACAAAAATTTTATACAGAACGGGAACGACAATTATATTTGGATCGTATGCAGAAAAGAAAATGAATATTAATTCGTTTGATAACACGAATTAACATCCATGCCGGCGTTGTCAAAAATACAAATGTGATTAGAAACTTGAAACAATCTTAACAAATAAGTACGATTCATCATTTCAACGGATCTTGATGCTGGAGTAGTATAAGAAGTAATTGTGCGCTACAGTAATGTGTTGCAAGCCAGCAGATACCGAAAACAAGGTACGGACTATTCAAATTATAGAACAAACTTTTCAAATTCGCAGCATATGGGTTCAAATGAAATTATAATAAAACGTACTTATTGTAGGACGGTAAAATATACGGGATGGTGGTTACGTATTGAAACGGAATCTATGTGCATGAATAAAGTAAGAAAAGGGTAGGTTTTAATTTACTGTTGTAAAATGAACGTAACAAACGAGAAATAATATTTGAACGCGTTAGTACTTTATATAATTTATCCAAAAATATTACCTCATTTGAAAGTAGAGCAAACGAGAACTTTTTGGCACAGACTGAATCGCTGAAAGTAATGCACAATAAATATGAATCTATTGTTGATGGAATCAGCGACTGTAAATTAGCAATCAAACCAGATACGCAACCGGATTGTAAAAGTTTAAATGCTTTCGAAGACTTTTATAGTCATATTAAACGGACACGCAACAATATACTTCAGGCATCGAAACGATCTAGTAAAAATAATGCTAATTTGGCACAATCATCGGTTTATTTGTCATTTATTAAAATCCACCGTTTTGATGGTCAATTATATAATTGGGAGGGTTTTTTATCACTCATTTAAAACAAACATACACTCAAACCAATTCGTTGCTCTATTGTTACACTTAACATTTTTCCGGCGAAACAAAAAAGCAACTCTAATGCAAACGAAGGCTACGGCTATACTAATTTGTTTACAGAAACGAGAGGCCCTGCATGCGATAGAGAAGGCTTCACAATATACAGCGGTCAGTCGCTGGCTTTTGGTGCATGCGCACTTCTTGTGTAGCAGCGTCAGGCTCGTTATTTAATAACCTCGCCTTGTATAGACTATAAATTTTAAGGAGATTCATTCATAATCAACATTTACATATGATTGTTGCTATTGTAACTATGCCATCTCTCGATTCCCATTTACCATCATCAATAGTTTTGATTCTGAGATAAGTGTATTTTGCATACAAAACTTTTTATTTATAATACTTACAATTTATTATTAATAAAAGCAATATTTACTATAGTACCCCCTAGCAATAATAGAGCCAATAGTGCACCTAGCTCTCTTGTGTTAACTAAGAATTGCTGTATTGTATACTATTTTTGACATTACGTTGAATATAGCGCTTACCGGTTGTAAGTGATTATTTTCTACAGGTATACCGCTAATTCTTTATATCCGTTGGACGCATGATGAAGATATCATGGACAGACAAAGTTATGAACAAACAGGTTCTCGAAGTGATAGGCGAAGAAAGAAATATGTAGAAAACATTAAAAAATAGGAGAGATAGCATAATAGGACACATACCAAAGACTTCAGAAATTGATACAAACTGATACCGATAGTAGGAATACTTACTTGTCAGATTGTTATGAAAATGTACAGTCGGCAAGAGAACCTTCCATATTTTATTTGTTTACAGACGAATGCACGTTGCATTTGGTATCAAGACATAACAAGCAAGTGCATCGACACTGTGTTCATGGATGGTAATTTAAATTTTGAAAAGTATTTAGAATTACTACAAAATGAAATTGCCAACAAAATTACAGATATTGCCGGGAAGATGATATTTGAAATCAGCATGATAGATGTCCTGCGCACTAGGCTACCGACGTAAAAAACTTTTATTTAGTATTTAATACAGAGTGGCAACTCCAATTGCATTGCACTTGTTGCAGAATCAATACTAAATGCACCCTTACTGTGATCGTACGAGCAATTTTTACCAAGATTATCCTTCGATATATTAAATCAAATTATTATGCAAATCTGAATACGAACAGTTTTATATTTTAATGTTGTATTTGTTTAGGATTTTATTGAATTAACCACAAAGTCGTATATATTTCTTGTTTGTAAATTGCAATGCCACGATGTGTTTAGTTTTTAAAAGTACGTTTTAACCGATGCAATCATAATGAATAATTTTTAACGTTTGCTTACTAGATTTAATATATTTAACTAACATGCATTTATATAAACATTTAGCGCCTAAATCTCGGCTTGTACTTGTGAAATAAAATTTTGATATGTATTTTCTGCCAACATATTTTGCATTTGTTCGATATTTGTAATGCAACAATAAATGCACTTTCGTAAACAGTTATTTTAACGTCTATTTGAGATAGAACCAGGAAGTAATTAATGCTGTTAATTACGCTGGAAATAGAATTTTGATAAGCGCTATTCTATCACGATCGCAAGTATAAATTCTGTTTTTTTTGTAACATATAAAAATATTTAAATATTTCTAACAAAAGCTTGAAAAAGTTTCTAATCTGATAAAAATTATTTTTTTTGTAAGAGGATAATTTTCAGCAAAATTATGAGGTCATAGTTGGAAGCATTTAGATCTTTACTAAATTATCTGTTCAGCGTAATTGGCTAATTAAACTCTTGAACGGGGCAATAAAAGATAGGCAAATTATCCACATATAAATTAAAGAGGATATTGTACCTGTTAACAAAGATTATATAAGGATTATTTTAATAAATAAGTTAATTTTAGGAATAATTTTTTGTATGAACGTAAGCTATAAACTGCTTCTTTAAATGTAAGAGTTTTTTTGTATTAAGATAAGATAATTTTGAATGTATACATGCATCTTGAGATTTATGTTTTATTTCAGGAAGGTTTTTGATCGGAGTTTAAAATACTCTGACCCTTTTAACTGTGTATGATTTTTTGGCCAAGCAAACCTTACAAGTGTGAGAATCAGAACTAGGTCAACTATCCATAAGAGAAGAGATTTAGTTCTGTAAATTTAAATCTAACGAAAGTAAGAGATATTTTGAAAATTAAATAAATAGGTGCTTATTAGAAATAATTTGATGTTTGAATATGCTTTTGTATACGAGAAAATATTTTATAGTATAAATGCTTTAATAGAGTATTTGTATTTAGTTTAAGATAATTTTTGGCGTAGAGGATTTTTACCAGGAGTTTGTGTTTAGAGTTTGAAATACTCTAACTTTTTAATAGATTATCTGTCAAGGATTTTTTGGCCAAACAAACTTACAAGTGTGGCAATAAACAAAACCAGTTAAACCATTCATAAAAGAAATTTTGTTCTGTAAATTTAAAATAAGGTAAGCAACAATTTTTGTAATAAATGTTTCTTAAAAATTATTTTATGTTCGAAAGAAACAATGTTGTGAATGTTCTAAATGCTGTTGTATGAGTGAAAATATTCCATTATAAAAACTCCGTCAATTCCATTGAGCTAGCTAGGCAAAGTAAAGTTAAAAAGGAAGGTTAGTCTACAATTTCAAATTTTACAATTTGCTGTATCTGTATCACAGCACTCTTTTAGTGACGCTCCAACGTGCGTCGTTCCTCATTCTAGATTTGTCAACACAGCTTTTATTGAATATATTCCGACAAATAGACTTTATAACGATTCGCCATTGACCATCTCAAATTTTAATTGGTTCTTTAATGATTCCGAGTTATAATATGTAGACAACATTGAAAGTAGGGCAAAATAAAAAATACAGCTACTTGCTTTGATTAATGTATATTCATTCGGTTTTGGAATAAATAACAACTTGAGCTCGTTTCTGGAGTGTTGTAATGATCGTTTGTGCAAAGTTACGTTAAATTTATATATAAGTTTAATCTTATTAGGTTTATTATACATTAATGCATCTCTATTAATTTGTAAATTTTAACAGCAGTACAATTGTTATTTGTAACACAAACTGAAATTTTATGAGGTACAAATTACTTACGTTAAGGGTGTAGAAGTATAGGTAACCTTAACGAAATACTCGTTAAATTTATACGAGCACAGCTAAACGGATTCATTAATTCTTCATCAATATAATGTATTCTCTGAAAGCGATAGTGTAATTAATGTTATTCTCATAACTACGTATATATTGCTTGTGATAATTAGTAGTATAGATGTTATCTATTCTCAATCTAGCAGATTTCTACTAAGACAAATAATAATCGAGTATGTATGAGAAGCAATTTCTATTAATAACTGGTTGGTTATTCATTTCTTATTTTCTACAAAAATCTTTCATTTTTATAGAATATACTTCGCATACAATATCAATCTCTTAATTTAAAGCACTAGACACTTGCGTGGAGCGATTAGCAAAGAAAGTGCACTCTCATGTCGATTTTAAACGAATCTCTTGTAAATTACAATTAAAATAATTATATATTCATTTACAATATATATATATATATATATATATATATATATATAATGCTGTGATAAGGGGTTGTTTAGGGGCGTATTGAGTAGTAAGGGTCGCGTAGTAACTGTAAATAGCAATGGGAATAAGAAAACTGCATTTATTTAGCAGGAAAATAAAAAGTTTAAGCAAAGACATGCCACTAATGACTAGATACAATATAAACAGTTTAGAAATATGGTAAACTCTGCGGTTAGGCGAGCTAAAAAGTTGCATTTTGAGAATGTTTTTGAAAAATGTAGTAGTAAAAAGACGTGGAGGGAGATTAAAAAGCTAACTAACCGTAGTAAGTTGAATACTTTGCCATACCATTTAAACAATGCGGAAAATATTAATAATTATCTTATTAATTCACCAATTTCCATACCACCAGATGATGAAACAATACGTTTCTATAATTCTAATGTCCTAGAAGGGGCGGATGAGCATTTTAAATTTCAAGTAGTCACAGAACTACAGGTATTTGATATTATAAATAAAATTAGTAGTAATGCAACTGGATTGGATAATATTATATATATATATATACATATATATATATATATATATATATACATATATTGCCGTGTAACTTCGCTCTGCTCTACTTTCTCAAAAAACATTCGAAAATTTTATTAATTTTCCAAAAATCGTCATCAATTTAACAAAAAAATTTTTTTAACAAAAATAATCTCTTACCCAGATTCCTCTCTTCATCACCTTAATTCTTCTTCAGTTCCCAGGCTAGCTCAGTTGGGACTCCTCTTGGATACCTAGATACACTATTATACTCTGTATCGTTCACGCACACTCTCAATAAAACCACAAAATAATACAACCATCATACAATATTTATTGACCACTATTTACAAATAAAATTCAAGATTATCCACTTTTCAGAGATCAAGTTACCCCTCAATAAATCCTATCTTTGTACTGTCCTGGATTTTAATTTAAAATATCAAACACATTGAATATACCCGGAGTAAATGGGCCCTGAATAATACCTTATTTTCTTTCTTTATTTATAATATATTTTAAATTAGTATACTATGGAGTATGGTGAGCTCATGATAACCCAGTTAATTATGAATAATGTATGCTTTTGTACTTCGCATACGCTGACTGCAAACAAAAAAACCCATGTACTCGCAACAATAAAAATTTTAAATTCCTGATGGAACGTTAATAAGCTTTATATACTCCTTTAGATTTCTATTTAAATACCATAATAAAGTTAGTTATACGTATTATTTTCAATACGCAAAAAATGCACAATACCTTCAAAATTCACTCTCACACGTCACACAATTTTCATAGTTTCATAGTTTATAACAACAACAATTTTAAAGCGTTACCTGGAATTTCTTGAAGATCTCTACTCCGTTGACGATGCGCTAAAGTAGTTTCGCTCTGCTCTGCTGGCCGCTTCTAGCTATTTGTAGAGGAACACCATTTAAGTTGTGCTGCTTGCTCTGTTTTCACGGTGCATCCAAATCCACATCCAAATTAATTACACTTCTTTCATAATTGCGTACTTTAGTTTAATTTAATTTAAATTTAAGTTACTTCACGTCACTTCACGAGCTTGTTTCAGATATATGTTGCACCTCTATTAAATTTTAGACTCGTCACTTATTCGCGTATCAAATTATGAGGCCAACACTGTACTATTTAATTTAAAAATATGTGTACTTACAAACTCGTATTCTGAAGCGGTGAAAATACTAAGAGATCGAAGTTAAAAGAGAGAGCGATGCTAATTCTCTTCAAGTATTTATATGATTCCGAATGCCACCTTTAGGCCGCTCTTCCCGTGAAAAATCTAATTTAAAATAACACTTTCTCAAATTTTGGTTCAAGCGTTTTCGAAATCCCCGAAATTTAGCGCGTCGTTACGATATTTTTCAATAAACCCGACTTCAAATATTCTCGTGTTTGTCTGTTCTAGAACTAACTATATCGACCAATAGTATATCCATTGACGTCTTAAAAATCCCGCCTATATTAACGCTGTCCCTTTTATATGCATATTATATGTTTCCTTCTAACCATGTTTGAGTGGTAGAAATCGATATTACTGTCCGCGTTTCACATTTACTCCATGTGGACTGATACATGCTTTGCGACTGTAGTTTAACCAATATTCTTTGAAACTTGCTTGTTATCTATAAAAATAAGGGGAACCTGACATTTAGAAAACATGCAGGTGTTCAATTAACCGACGTTTTAACACAACATTTCTAAGAGTTGGCTTTTCAAGGTATTTTATATTCAACGGCTGTTTATGTGTTAGCAAAGCGTTTCACCTGGTATTATCGATTTTTCATGCTTTTATGCGTATTATACGTAATTACCCGTTCAATTAAATTCCATTAAATTAATAAATAAATTGCATTGGCTTCTAAAATTTATTTTCTTTACGAACCTAACTAGATTTTATTCATTAATTGTAAAATTTAATGTAATACTTGTTACATTAAATTCACTAAATAAAATAAATTTTGCACGTAAATTCTGGTTGTTTCCTCTATACAGGGTGTTTAAAATTACCTTGTTTATACGTAGATTTAGCCTTTCAAAACCACTACAATATATATATATATATATATATATATATATATATATAAGAATAATCCACATTTGGAATGCAAATGAATGCTTAATATATATTAATAGTTATTAAGATGAAATGAAAACCCAACTTTGTATTTAAAGTTGAATTACCATTTCAAATCGAACTAGTAATTGAAAACCACTAAAAGAACGGCTACAGCAGGATTTGAACCTGCAACCTCTGATTCTCCGGATCAGTGCTCTAACCAATTGAGCTATCTAGCCCAATTGTTTAGATGATGTTATACTTAATACTACTGAAGCTTGGCCCTTGTTAATGATTTTCAATTACGTCTTGCATTTAAGGAAATTGAATCTAGTTATATACATAATTCATGTACTAATAACTTGATCATCCCATTTTTGCAACATTTGGAATAATTGAAAATCATTAACAAGGGCCAAGCTTCAGTAGTATTAAGTATAACATCATCTAAACAATTAGGCTAGATAGCTCAATTGGTTAGAGCACTGATCCGGAGAATCAGAGGTTGCAGGTTCAAATCCTGCTGTAGCCGTTCTTTTAGTGGTTTTCAATTACTAGTTCGATTTGAAATGGTAATTCAACTTTAAATACAAAGTTGGGTTTTCATTTCATCTTAATAACTATTATATATATATATATATATATATATATATATATATATATATATATACCATCAAACTGTGTATTCCATTTCTACTCCCATAAACTACGCATATTATGAATTACTGTCTAGTTCATAGTGGTTTTCCAACAATATGGAAGAGGGCACAAGTGATGCCACTTCCTAAAATCTCAGATCCTAAGACTTTAAGATATTCGTCCCATTAGTATTTTACCAACTTTTTCAAAAATATTGGAAAAAATTATGAACATCCAACTTAGAACTTACTTAGAGAAACATAACATTTTACCGTTGCACCAATTTGGTTTTAGAGAAAACCATAGTTGCTCGACTGCATTATTACATGTTACCGATAATATACTAAAAGCATGTGATGACGGTAAAATAACCTGTTTAGTACTGCTTGACTACTCCAAGGCTTTTGAGACCATACATCATGTAACACTACTGGCCATTTTACATTACATTGGATTAGATTAGTCAGCTATTAACCTAGTGCAGAAATATTTAAGTAATAGATATCAATGTGTTAAAACGGATAATAATATGTCGGACTTAAAAAAGTTACTTTAGTGTGCCACAGGGTTCAATTATGGGTCCATTACTATACATAGTTTATACGTCATGCATGCAGAAATGTTTACTGTCGAGTAATCTTCATTTGTATGCTGACGATACCCAGCTATATATGTCTTTTGAAGTCGATGAGATTGCATAGGCTAATGCTGCGCTGAATTATGATTCATCTCAAATAATGAATTTTTCTAAAAAACACAGTCTGTGTCTTAATACTAGCAAAACGGATATGGCTATATTTGGCAGTCGTGTTAACAAACTTAAAGCAGGAAATTTTTGTCTAAATATTGGTGATACTGTATTAAATAGTAAAAATGATCTTAAATGCCTTGGAGTACATATTGATTCAGGACTGCGATTTTCCAAGCACATATCTAAATGCATTAAGAAGGCATATGGTAACCTAAAAAGTATCTACTCAAATAGGCATTTGTTTTCTGTTCAAACTAAAAAACTTTTGTGTAATTCCTTGTACTCTCTCATTTAGATTTTGCGGATGCAGTGTATGGTCCTTGTCTCACTGTAGTAGACTAAAATAAAATACAAAAAGTTCAAAATTCTTGTCTTGGTATGATATACGGGGTAATAAAATATGAGCATATTAGTTCTAAAAAGTGAAAGCGCAATGGCTTAGTAAGATTAATAGACGGACACTACATGCTCTGACTCTCTTTCATAAGATTATATTAACAAAAACACCGCGGTACTTGTATAACAAAATTACTTTCCGCACTGACGTCCATAATGTGAACCTTAGATTCAAGGGTGCTTTAACTCCTCCATCACATGTTAGTGCTATATATGAACGCTCATTTACTTATTGCATCGCCAAGCACTATAATAATGTTTCACTAAACATGAGGACATTGTCAGTAATGTCGTTTAAAAAAGCTATGTTTCAAATGCTTGCTGGAATATAGTTGCAATTTACTTCAGAATTGTCTGTATTTTAAATACTAGTGGAGTTTAGCTATATAATAATATTTAATTTTTACATAAAGTTTATAGATGTTGAGTAGAACGTTAGGTTGAGTAACAATTATTCTGCTTCGATGTAACTAACTAGAATATTAAGTTATTTTGCGCAATTCACTGTGGGTTAAGTGGTAGAGCAACTGATGGTTTGTCCCATCAAGTTAAACTTTGCCCATATTCTTATTATTTGTTACTTTGTTTTGTTAACACATACTTTATTGAATAAAGACATTTAATTTCAAAAATTTCAAAACTTTTTTTATTTACAGGTCTGTGATGCCCTTAGATGTTCTGGGCCGCACGCGCGCTACACTGAAGGAATCATAATAATAATTATGTAAATAGCAAGCATTTAACATCCTGTATATAGACCCTAATTAACTTTAATCAATGCCAGCAAGCATATCTTCCAATAATAGAATGCGTATACAGCAGAGAAATAATCATACATGCAATTAAACTACGTTGAGAAGTGTTCAACAAGTTTATAGAACAGATACGCAGAAGATAAGATAAAACCTAGTAAATCCTCATGCAATTACGCTTGTGACAAAAAAGGAACAATAAGCGCTTTGATAAGAAAACGCACTTTCAAAGATGAGTTTAAATAAATACATAAACGGAAACAGCACTCGTGTTACATCATTTATTTTTGTACAATTCTCCAAAAGCTTTATCTACACAAAACTACAGACATAAGCTAAAAGTTCAGCAACAATAACAAGAACAAGACGATCAAAGATTGTAAGAAACAGCATGATCCGAAACTCCAAAATAGTTTCATCAGAAATCAGCTTGAAAATATACTAGGAATGTACAGGATAAATATGGTTGATCGCAACAATTTGCAAAGCTGCTAGGAAAACCAATCCAAATGTAGAGGGAAAAAGCTATATAACGCGCAGAAGTGATAAGAAACAATTAGTCTCAATTTGAAGCACGTCGAATCGACAATACTTTTAATCAAATATTTACGCGTCAGATAAATAAAATTTATATTATAGTGCAAAACAGTGCTGTGTAA
This sequence comes from Platerodrilus igneus, assembly GCA_036346225.1. Lineage (NCBI taxonomy): Eukaryota > Metazoa > Arthropoda > Insecta > Coleoptera > Lycidae > Platerodrilus > Platerodrilus igneus. Next base: position 81,692 of record JARFIW010001787.1, on the reverse strand, counting down.
AAATTGCGTTAAGAATACGTGAAAAAGCTTTTGCCGTTTTTGCAGAAAACGTGAGGAGAAATTGGTTAATTAATTTAAATTAAATATTTATAATGATGTAGGGCTTCTAATTCTGGTTAACTTCTAAAACAATTCTTATCAATGGTCCGAAGGCTGGTATTCTAATCCACTGCCAATCGGTTTCTAAAACAATTCTGGCCCACTTGTCCACTTATAATACAATTCTAAATTCAGAATACTAAGAAGCCTAGGAATTCCAAGTGGTGTTTAAGAGAAAAGGTCCAAGACGTATCCAGAGAAATATAAAACAAAGCACGAGGTGAATTATTGGTTCAAACATAAGGAGTACAAAACAGAGCATTGGTTTTCGATTGAAGATAAGTGTAAAACATTTCAGGAAATGATTCCTCATCGTAAAAGATATAGGGTCTTTGATATAATGAAACTTTATTGGAGCATCCCTTGTTAAGATACAGCCCCTTAAAAGGGGTACATAAAATTTGTCTTTCATTTTTTTACAAACACTAAAAAAGTTACAAAATTGAAATTAAGGTGACATTTTTTACTATAAAAAATACACTTACTCAGTAATTTATTTGGTTTACCCCATGGTTGTAAGCGGTGGAAAACGCAACCCCTAAAATTTATTTCCAATGTAACATTTTTGTCTTATTATTTGTTTGCCATTTAAAAATTTATTTCCAATGGTTTATTTCATTATAAACAAAAAATGTCTCTTGAATTTTTCCCCCAAAATTAACCAGTTTGCAGAAAAAAATTATTTTACAAACAACTACAAAGATACATCGTCATAAGACAAAAATGCGACTCTAATTTATCTAGTAGGCCGTTATTAGTGATAGTGACAATTAAATTGTTATCACGGTCAGTTTGTAAATTTTTGAAATTGAATTAATAATTGTGTGTCGTTGTTCTGTTCTTAGTTTGTTAGTTTAATGATTCACTTGTTATTAAAATGGCATACACAAATGCGGAAATGGCTGATATGCAACGCGTTTACGGTCTGTCGCAGGGTAATGGATTAGAAGCTTGTAGAAGGTATGCTGAAATGTATACTCAACGGCAGCTTCCTTCACATAGAATATTTGCCCAACTTCATCAATGATTACGAGAATATGGTTCATTCGAAAAAAGAACGCAAGATTGTGGTCGCCATCAAGAAGTTAGAACACCACAGCTTGAAGAAGCAGTACTTAATTTGATTGAAGAATAACCCACTAGCAGCACTAGAAAGATTGCTTTTGAGTTAAATGTTGATTATATGACGATATTTCTAATTTTAAAAGAACAACTCTTATACCCCTACCATCTACAACGAGTATAGGCACTGTTACCGAGAGATTTTTCTAACCGTCTTGAATTTTAAAATTGGATGCTGGAAATGATTAGAAGAAATCCTGACTTTCTGAAGACGATCGCATTTGTGTATGCCATTTTAATAACAAGTGAATTGTTAAACTAACAAGTTAAGAACAGAACAACGACACACAATTATTAATTCAATTTCAAAAATTTACAAACTGACAGCGTGATAACAATTTAATTGTCACTATCACTAATAGCAGCCTACTAGATAAATTAGTTTCGCATTTTCGTCTTATGACGATGTATCTCTGTAGTTGTTTGTAAAATAATTTTTTTTTGCGAACTGGTTAATTTTGGGCAAAAAATTCAAGAAACATTTTTTGCTTAGAATGAAATAAGCTATTGAAATAAATTTTAAATGGCAGACAAATAATAAGACAAAAAGTTACATTGGGAATAAATTTTAAGGGTTGCATTTTCCACCCCTTACAACCATGGGGTAAACCAAATAAATTACTGAGTAAGTGTATTTTGATAGTAAAAATGTCACCTTAATTTCAATTTTGTAACTTTTTAGTGTTTGTAAAAAATGAAAACAAATTTTATGTACCCTTTTAAGGGCTGTATCTTAATAAGGGATGCTCCAATAAAGTTTCTTTATATGAAAGACCCTATATCTTTACGATGAGGAATCATTCCTGAAATGTTTTACACTTATTTTGTTACACCCTGTATATATATATATATATATATATATATATATATATTTATATATATATATATTTAACATCTATTTGTATCATTCAAAATTAATAGAAGCTCACAAAATGAGATTATTTTTAAAATTAACATTCAATTTCTAACAAACCAGGGGTTAATTGTATGCACTTCTGTAACGGTCTGTAAGAGAGTCTGTAGCTTTACAGAGTAATTGCTATTCTATGCACGATTGTTACAAAAACATGTAAATGTCTTATAGATTTATTAAAGATTTAGGTATAGTAGCGGCTGTCGTATTGTTGCAGGTGATTGTCCTGTGTATTGTTTGTTGTGTTAAAAATACTAAAAATTAACAATCAGGCAGTGGCAACATCGGGACATCTAGGATCAAAACCGGACAAGTCACATTTTTGAAGGAACTGTTGTGATGATTCATCATTGAGCGAAATCAATAATGCTTAGATATTTCACCTCATCTGAGTTAGGTGAAAAATAAGTATTTCGACACATGGTGTTATGTCACAATCTTTTTGTATATCAAAAAAATATGGTTTATCAACAGTTGATATTTGTGCATAACAAATAAACCATAAATAAACTCAAGCCACATTACTCCGATAGACGGAGCGAGTATACAAAACCCGTTTCGAAATTAGCCTCTTTAGTTTTTTTTTTAAGCGTATTACAGCCACCAACTATACTGTAACAATTTTGGAGTTATAATAGGTTCATCGAAAAGATAACATCTTTTGTATTCCCGGTTAGAACACGAACGACGTAAAGGCTCAAACGAAATTGCATCTATGCTGTGCAACTGCTTAAAAAGAGACAAAAATGAGAATGGAAACCATTAACAAAGTTCGATTAACATCTGACGGCTGTGCGGAACAGAGTATAAAGTGCACTATATTAGCAATTGGTTGTCAAATGGTTATACAAAGAACAGAAGTGTGTTAAAGAAGTACAAATTATTTTTCTTGTAACGGGTCATTCTTTTCTTCCACCCGATCGTGTGTTTGGTCTTATAAAAAAAAATGGAAGCGATTGAATACGATAGCAGCTTCTCAAGAATATCGGAGGTGACTGGACTATACAGGCCTAGAAGCAACATGCCAAGCCATAATCCAACCGACTGCGTTATTGCACTTTTACAGGTTAAAAGGATAATTTTGCACCGATCTAAAACAGGGGATGTTAAGGTAAGCGGCCAGTTAAATTATAGCACAGTTACGTTAAATAATTTGGTCGTATCCAGAAAAGGAAAACTTTTCTGACATAAAGCTTAACGAACTTTCAATTAGTGTTCGCTGCTAAAGCTAAAAAACTGAAAGACGTTGAAATGCTCTTAACGTTACATAATGGTGTAACATGTCATTTGACCGAGGCTTAGCTACGTTACAACGTGCTTCACACTGTATAACATATTCATGTTTTCCTAAATCTACAAACACATTTTATTACTTCTTAGAATTAAGTTTGATTCCTAATATATATATATATATATATATATATATATATATATATATATATATATATATATATACTTAAAAATATAATTAAGGGTTTCGACCTTATTAAAACTATTACGTTTATTTTAAATGTTTTATTAAAACTATCCAAGCTTTCGTTGTCTATTAGACAACTTCATCAGGGAAACTAAAAGTGAAAGTTGATACAATGAGAAATCATCAGTAGATTACTTACATCTTTGTACAAATCACAATTCTAAAAATCACAGTACATATTAAAAAATAATGGTTTATATCACCAATAATATAAGTGTAATTTACATAACTTCTACATTACAACAGTCTTTTTGACGATTACCTCGTGCTAGTCAAGATGGAAAAGGATATAATTTTAATCGTCACTTGTTAATAACATTTGCTTGAACAAACCGGCAGTGACAGATTAAATAAAACAGATGGTTAACTGTCAATAAACACAGGTATGTTCCGTATTATAAGTATTGGATGTTATACGTTGATGCGTTCACAACGATGGTTTTGTAAATGAAGTAAGTATGCATAAATGTTACTCAGTTTTTGAGTATCTTGTTTTTTATTAATTTCTGCTTGTTGTTTGTAAATGTGGTACATTTCTAATATAATTCTTTTGTTGTAATGTTGAGATTTGGCAAGGATTTTAGGATTATTCCAATCTATGGAGTGATCTTCATTATTTATAATGTGTTCAGAAAGCGCACAACGGTTTTTATTAGTCCGGATGTCGCTTTTATGGCCTGCCACCCGTTGTTTCAGTAGAGTACTTGTGTGTCCCACATATTTTTGGCTGCAGCTACAATTCAGTTGATAAACCAAGTTTGATTGGTATAACGGAGGTGTTTTACTTTTCAATTTACTGTATAGTATAGATCGAATTGTTTTATTAAATTTATATGTTACGTGAAAACCTTCTTCTTGAAAAACTTTCCCAATTTTTTTTAGATAGTCCTGTAAGATGTGGAAGGACTATGGTCTTCTTATCAATCGGATTTTGTGATGGTTGATCCATCCTCTGTTGTATAAAATTATCTTGTAATAAATTGTGAATGACATTGTCTGGGTAACCATTCTTTATGAAGAATGTAATCGTCAAAAAGACTGTTGTAATGTAGAAGTTATGTAAATTACACTTATATTATTGGTGATATAAACCATTGTTTTTTAATATGTACTGTGATTTTTAGAATTGTGATTTGTACAAAGATGTAAGTAATCTACTGATGATTTCTCATTGTATCAACTTTCACTTTTAGTTTCCCTGATGAAGTTGTCCAATAGACAACGAAAGCTTGGATAGTTTTAATAAAACATTTAAAAATAAACGTAATAGTTTTAATAAGGTCGAAACCCCTTAATTATATTTTTAAGTACTAACAAAGTGACGACCATTACTTCCTGAACATATATATATATATATATATATATATATATATATATATATATATATATATATATATATATATATATATATATATATATTCGCGTTTATTCTTGTACTAGAAAATGAAGTTAGATACAGAGATTATTATATTTATTAACAATTTTTCTCCTTTATTTATGTTATAGAAATAAATACCTATACAAGTAATTTTCTGATTGGTCGATTCCTTTAGGCACGTCTTTTAAAACACAACTGGTGTGGATCTGAATCCATATCAAGAGTGTCATTTCCCTTTATTTTATTTGGTTGGTTATCTGTCACTTTCGTGTAACGTTCGTCTTTTGATATCTGACTGGCGGCTGGTGCAGTAGTCGACAATATTAACATATCTATAAATCGCCATGAGGTTACCTATGGTACGTATATTCTACCTAAACGCATAACGTTTTACTAATATGATTTTTAAAATGTCTTACTCAGGATGTAAGGTAAAGTCTGGCCTATTTGGACCTGTCCAGTAAATTAAGGATAGTAAGATATTAACAGATAATTTTTTTTATTGCTTCGTCGAATCATGTGTATTATAACTTGGTTGCAGGTTCCAAAACTTTACTCCATGACTCTACTCCAATTTTACTTCAAATATAATCTTCAATTTTGCTTCAATTTTTACTCCAAATATATCTACAATTTTTATTCCAAATATATCTACAATTTTTATTTCAAATATATCTTCAGTTATTTCTATATATATTTCTACCTACGATCATGTCCTAATTTTATCTTTCACGTTAAATATCGTCAATTCTTTCATTAACTTTCTCTCAACGTTTTATACAAAAAACTATGATGTGCAACCACAAATATCTGGATGTAGGGATTTCTTCTTTTGATAGAATTTAATTATCTATAAATGCAAATATTTGACGGACAAGATTTAGAAAGTTGAAGCTTCCCCAGGTGCTATCATGTGGACGAGTTGTTTGACAACTGCTAAATGTTTTCTATAAAATACCATGTGGATCCAGAAGAAAACTAAAGTATAAGTAACAATCTATAATAGTTACTTACTCCAGGTATGAGTTTTACTGTAATTTTTTATTGTTGTAAATGGTAGTGCATAAACATTATAACTTAACTCTTTACAGTTATCTAAATTATCTATGTGAGTTTTCACAACAGTGCACTTAAATAAAACGTACTCTTAAATATTTTTTATTACTGTTTATAACCCAACTCTGTGAACGTACGGGATTTCATGATATTTTTTTATGGTAAAAAAGTTTTTAAGCAAATAAGTTAAAATTGAAATAGAACTATTTTATTTTATTGTCTTTACAAAAAAATTACGTAAATGCTTATAAAAACATTGTATAAGACTGTGATTTAATGATTATTGATCACTTTTATAGAGATAATTATTCATATGTTAATAACCGAAATTTCAATATACAAGTTTAGTATTTTTCTTGTTCCAACATACGTTTGATTTCTAATTCTATTATTGCAAGGTGAGAAAGGAAAAGAAAGTAATCATACCGAGCATTAAGAGTTTTATTTATGAATAACTTCCTCCCCCTAAAATTAGTCTTTTGCAAAACTCCGCAGCCATTAAAAACCGATGCTAGCTCCGCCAGAGTATATTTATTTCATACTCTGTAGGACACCTACCCTCTAAATCTCATCGGAAAAGGGGACAGTGCAATGGTGAGGATTGTCGAGTTCAGAAAGGATTTGAAATTTTTTAATTTAACTGAGAACACCAACCTACAAAATAGTGAGGTGTCTGTTCTGATAACGAACCACCGCATTGCGAACTGACTACAGAAATCACCCATGTATAGTAAAAAACAATTAACATAAACTTCTTTTCCATTATACATTTTAGCTGCAAAACCGGACAAGATTAACCAAATCTGGCTATGTCTAAAATAAATCATTAAAAAAAGGTTCTTAACCGATTTCGTCAAAGAAAAATAAGTACGGTAGTAGTTTAACTATTTTTTTAAGATAAGGAAGTTGAAGTTTTAGTAGATACAAAATATGCTACGGTTTTTTGCTTTTTCTTAAGATCGTGTAACTGAAACTTGTTCGGTTTTGATTCTAGATACCTCTTACTGAAATGTTAATAGAAGAGGAAAATGATAAGTTCTAGAAGTCGTGAAGTGAATATCTCATTATTTAATCAATTCATAACCTCTCTTTTAAGAATTTTATGAGAATTTAACGAAAACGCCTAAGAGATTAATTTTGCCCTTTTGATAGACAGATGCAGCATTCATTCTAATGTTTAGACTTAACAAGCAATGCACCATTGATTTGATCAGTAATTTACAATTACATGTAAGAATTGGAAACAATTCAATTCCAGTTGGAACTAAACTTGGTTTACATACTCTACTTACATTTTAAAATTGTAACATATATTCTCAATCTTTATGTGCCAACACGTCGTCTGAATTTCTTGTGTGTAGGATCAATTCAAAATACAATTGGAACAATGGCTTAGTTGTCTGTAAGCCAAACTACTGTCAGCAGGTCAATTGGGGAAATTTGTTTTGTCACTGTCCAACAATTATGGCCAATTTGCGTCAAATTTTCGGCAACGCTAGTTATGTATCTTCCAATCTATATATGTACAAATAAATACAAATTATTATAAAATTATAAAGGAACTTAAGTTAGACGCAACATCGTCAATTCAAGGATAAATCAGAAAGGTTATTAAAAGTTCACAAGCAAGTTGTGAGAACGGATGCAATACACTGTATTCCAGATGTAAGTGATACTTCAGGTGCAGGTCACAAACGGTTAAGAAACAGCGATTACTTAAAAATTAAGATTGTTACATTGTATAATGAATAGAATTAAGAAATAAGTAGACATGAGCTCTACAAGTTCCCAAAGACATGTGAGGGGCAGAGACAACATAAATACGCCGGGAGCTCCAAGACCATCAGTCAGTCTTGAGTATTTCAGCTTTAACATTGCCGTTTGCTTATGCTACTCGCCCTCAATTAAATCCAATTATTATTTAATTTCGACTTAAAAATTATTAATCAAGTTTGTCAAAATTCCATTGTAAATTTCTATATAAGAAATAAAATTTGTTACACGAAGTTTTTTAAAAAACCGCTTACAAGGCCCGAAACATATCTAGCGCAGCGTACGGATACAAAAAGGCACAACGAATCCAAACATCGGAGAACTGGTGACCAAGAATTTCAATTCCCAATCTAGAAGAACTCAAACAAAGTTGGACGAGCTACAAGAATCGACCGAACCCAACCAAACAAATTTGCACGAAGTACACGAATCGACCGAGCCCTAAAAAACAAACGCGGACAAGGTAGAAAAATGAGCTTAAACCAATGAAAACAACCATGAAAATTATGTAAGTTTATTTATCATAAACCAATTATTCTTTTTACAAATTTATTGGTGCCTAGCTAGTTGAGAAAATTTTTTTATTATGGTTTTCATATATGTACAGATTTTAATTATCGCCATTTATGAAAATAATTTACTTATCTACTAAGAGAAATTCTTTTTATTATGGGAACTTATTTTTGAAACAAGAGAATTAATTTTTAAACAAGAGAACCAGAAAAGACGCATGTACACGCGCAAATTAAGTACAAATTATTATTACGAATTATTATTAATACCAAACAAAACGAATTCAATTCAGCAAGTCTGAAACAATAAAAATAGAACGCAATTAATTTTTACTATTTTATCATCGAAAGCTTAATGTATAAAACGCAATTCTTATAAACAATTAATTACAGAAGCGATTTATTCAAAGTTTAACCTTTATCAATTTCTATAATTAAACACCTTAGTGTATAATTGTATAAATATCTTTGTTATCTTTTATTAAATTAACTCAGTAAAGCGCAAATTTAAAACACGATTCTCATATAAATTATTACCGAAAACCATCAGTGAATAAAAACCAATTCAGTAAAATCCAACGTTACAAAGTTATAATTGGATATTTTCACTACGAAAGCATTCAATTATACAGAAACATTTACGCAATTTATTGCAACAAAAGTTATCACCAAGAGTAAAATAACATTGCTCAGGAACTTAAAAGATTATATTTAGACAATTTTATTGTATAAATTATAAACTATAAAGGAAGCAGTTTATGCACTTATCAATATAACACCTACGGAGACGAGGAAATTAAAGCAGGCATTTAACTATTTAATCAGCAGGACTGAAATAAAAATCATAATTGACATAAAACGTACAAACTATAACGCAATTACTGCAAGAAATTATTATCCACACCTTTCAGAAAATTAAAATCCGCGACAACCATAACATCCGCGAAGTATAAAAATACAAATCCAAGGCTACAGCAATTGGCCAGACATCACCAAATACAAATTCCTCAATTTAATTATAACACCGTATAACTACGTATAAAATATAAGTAAAGCGATTCTTTAAATAACGTAACATAATCCAAACTAAAAAGTAACAATACAAGTTGTAAAGTAAATCTCAATTTATACAAAATTAATTAAAACCAAAAATAACCATTAATTATTAGAACAATCCTTAACGACTATGAGTCCAGATATGAAAATTTACCTCGAAGGCATACCTCAATTTAACGGGACCAAGTTGTCCTAAGTAACTTTATTACCGCGTGCGAAATATCTTTAAAAACCTTTTACAAACCAAGATATAACAAGAGAAATGTTCTACTTTTACGCCTAATAATAAGTAAACTGATCGGAAGGGCACTAACGCTAATAGCCAGCCGAGACGATTTAGACCAGTGGGAGGATTTTAAACGCATATTGATAGCATATTTCGAAGACCAAAGAAACATCAAATGTCTTATCCGCAATCTAATAAACCTTAGAATGGAAAGTAATCAATCCCCATATCAATGCGGAATAAAATGCCAAGACGCAAAAGTTTAATTCTAACAAAATTAAAAATCGAAAAACCCGACCAAAGTATTCGCCTACTAAAGACAAAAATGTATGACGAAATGGTACTAGACACCTACATAAACGCATTACCAGAACGATTATCAGGTAAAATAAGATTCCAACATTTCCAAAATTTGAAGAAGCAATGAATATGATCATATAAGGAGAAAACGTAATGTATTATCAAAACAGACTTAAAACTCTAACGCAAATAAAAGCTATTATAAAAAACATACAAGCCGCGAGACAAACAACCACCCAACAAAAATTCACTTCATTTAACGCACAAACAAATCAACCGCAAATCAACAACCCAAATTTTAATAACACAAATTTCATTAATCAATTTAGACAATTCCCGAGACCAACATTTAACTCAAATCTTACAAAACCCGCATTTCTACCAAAATTCAACCAAAACATAAACCAACAAAGGCAAATATTCGGCGCAAACCCCATTAGAAATACACCGATGATAAATAACAATAACAACCCTAACAGTTATTACAAACCAACTCCATGGACACCTCATCTGATAACACCAGACAAAATACAAAAATATCGCAAATCCGACCAAGCTATAACCAAAAACGAAACTATACCTTAGAAGAATTATTTCACGAAGAAGTAGAAGAATCTAACGATGAATCAAACTACTTAGAAAATTATGAACGCGACGAAGCATGCGAAAATTACAAAGAGGATGACGAAGAAAAAGCATGTTCAAATTTTCAGATAGACCGATTTATAAACGACCAAACATAATCAATTTAAATAATATCAATCAACGAGTATTGCCATACATAGAAATACCTCATGCAGAACTTAAATTATTAATCGATACCGGATCCTCAAAAACACTAATTAGCCCCCGAACCGTAAAAAAACATTATTTAGATTTTGTAGAAAAAGAGTCCTTTAAAATTAAAACAGCCCATCAAACGACACTACATCAATTCATAGCTAATATACCCCTACCAAAAACCTTCAACGTAAAAATGAAGCATAAATTTTGCATTGTCGAGTCTAACAATAGATACGACGGACTAATAGGAATGGACCTTCTAAGAAAATTAGGAGCCAATATCGATATAAAAAACCGTTTATAAAAACAAAACACGAACAATTTTCCATTAAATTCCAAAATACCCAAACCGAGCAAAAACACACCATATAACCCTCTACCGACAAACAAATAGAAATCCCAGTAAACTCAAAAAACGACGTAGGAATTATAAACCACATAACATTTCAACAAGGAGTAGAAACTCCCACAGCACTAGTACAAATAAAAGCAAAGTAATCACCATTAAAGAAGACTTATTTAAAATTGAAAACGAAATCATCAGAGTATATCAAGACCCCGTAGTAACCAAGAAACTCGCCAATTTACCGGAACTACAATTCAAAATAACACAACCTGAAGACGAAGAAATAATCAAGAAACCCATGCAACTAGAACACCAAGACTTGGACGATTTCAACCACGCCATGAAAATAATGGACAATTATAAAGAACACTTAAGTGAGTTAAAAGTACCTAATTTACACTACGATAATATAAGCGTTTGGACAATTGTATTAATATTTTAAATATTTTATTAATCATGTATGCATTTTACAAAATGTATCTTAGTTATAAGAATAAAGAAAGAAATTTTAGACATAAGGAAACAAAGGTAAATAAAGAAATAATAGATGTACCCTTAGGGACAATGAATTTTAAACAATGAATTTTAAAAATTAAGCAAAAAAACCTTAATTTTTCAATTACATCGGAGGACTTATGTATCCCCAATCTATATATGTACAAATAAATTGAAATTATTAGAAAATTATAAAGAAACTTAAGTTAGACGCAACATTGCAAATTCAAGGATAATTCAAAAAGGTTATTAAAAGTTCACAAGCAAGTTGTAAGAACGTATGTAATAAGTTGTATTCCAGACGTAAGTGATACTGCAGGTGCGGGTCACAGACGGATAGGAAACCGCAACTACTTAGAAATTAAGATTGTTACATTGTATAATGAATAGAATTAAAAAATAAGCAGACATGGGCTTTGCAAGTTCCCACAGGCATGTGAGGGCAGGGACAACATAAAGTTTATCAAAATTCCAATGTAAATTTCTGTATAAGAAATAAAATTTGCTACAAGAACTTTTGAAAGAAGTTTTTAAAAAGACCGCTCCCAAGGCCCGAAACGTAAGTCGCTAAAGCAAGAAATATTGACTGCAAAACAAGATTAAGAATATATAAATTTACTAATCTTATTTTTTTTTTACATAAAATTTTGTACACTGTTCTTTGCTCTGATAGTTCTTCTGTTGTGTTCCTAGGTGTGTAGATGAAAATGGACAGGTTAAATTAAAAAAAAAGTTTTATTTTGGCGTCTGTGTGTATTTTTGCATGTTGGACTAGTTTTTGAGGAATATGTTCTTCCGTATGGCACTGTAACTTTCTTCTGCATTGTTTATTTTTGAATTCTCTTTGTATTGGGTTTTTGTGCGTGTATAAATGAGAATGGACAAGAGTTTTGAAGATGCCTTTGGAAACTAAAGTATTGTCCTTTTATATTTTTAAGAATTCTTTCTTCTGTGAGGAACAGTATTGTGACTGCAAATGGGACATTTTAAAATGTAGCCTAAGTATTCTCATTCACACACACCCAGGAATACGATACATACAAAAAAAAATTCGAATAAAAACAAATCATAAAAAAAGCGAAAAAATATTCTTTATAAGACTGATTCCTTTCGTGCGGCTACTGTAACTGTTCTGATTCTTTGTGTATGCTGTTCCTTGGCGTTTGCAGATGAAAATGGATAGGATAAATTTTAATAAATGTTTTATTTCGATGTCTTTGTGTATTTTTGCATTTTAAACTAATTTTTGAGGAATATTTTTTTCCGCGCGGGTACTGTAACTTTCTTTTATATTGTTCATTGCTCTAATTCTTTTTGTATCGTGTTTCTGTGCGTGTGTAGATGAGAATGGACAGGCTGAGTATTTAAAATGCCTTTGGAAACCAAAATATTGTCCTTTTATTATTTTTTTAAGAATATTTTCTTCTGTGAGGAACGATATTGTGACTGCCAATGAGACATTTTTAAAAATTTAGCCTGCCCATTCTCATCCGCACACACACAACGATACGATACAAAAAATAAAATACAAAAAAAGTGACAGCGGTCGAAAAGAAGAAAACATTCTTTATACGAATGATTTCTTCCGTGCGGGCGCTGTAACTTTTTTATATACTGTACTTTGTTTTGATACTTTTTGTATTGCGGCGTTGTTGGTGTGTGCATATGAAAATTGACAAGCTAACGCTTTAAAAATATTTTATTTTAGTCTCTACGGATATTTTTGCGTGTTGGGTGGCTGAAACTTTTTTCTTTATTGTTTATTTTTGTAATTATTTTTGTAACGTGTTCCTATGTGTGTGCAGATGAAAATGGACAGGCTGATTTCTGAAAATACTCTTGGCAGCCAAAATACAGCTTTTTTTGTATTTTTTATTATTTTTAAGAATGCTTTTTTCCGCGAGGAACGGTATGTGGCTGCCAAGGGGGAATTCTCAAAAACTCAGCCGGTCCATTTTCATCCACATACACCCAGAAATGCGTTTCATAAAGAATTAGAACAAAAACAAACACAGAAAAGTTGTCGACGTAGACGACTTCTGCAGCTAGTATTATGTAAAATATTTCTTGTTATTAAGCAAATATCTCGATTTCTATTAAATTCAGTACATCGTTGAGGTAATGTAAAGTATTTTGATAGGAACGCGTATATTTCAATTGTGATGCGATTGCTTGATTCCTCCGTATTAGAAATTGTCACTGATGTTTATTATTTTGGTATCAGTGAGTATAAATTTAGTAAATTCTATAGCGAATGACGGAAGTTGAATTTTTTTTGGTTAGAACGATTACAAGACACCAATTGTTACAGCTATTAGGACTCAATCTAACATGGAACATGCTACAAACACCCAGAACAACGACAAAAACCCTTCAGTAGACAGTCGTTACCACAGGTAGAAATCAAATCTGTGATCTTAGTGATACACAGCTCTAACATTACTATTGATTTACCATCTGATTCATTGCTCCCTTAAACGTTACTTCTGCTAAATAGCGAGTTCATGAACTTCCGGATGTTCTTCGCTCAAAAGCTTCACAGTCAGTATCCAAAGGTCACTTTTGAATTACACTAAATACTTTAGTAAAATCATTGACTTTTTGTTTGAATAAGTATAACAAAATAATTTAAAATATCTAAGCCACCTTCAAAATCACCTAATTAGTGTTTCAAGATTACGGAAACGAATAAAATGTTGACGGAAGAATTGTAATAAATACAGGAAATAAAGTCAAGGGGTGTTTCAATGACTTGTGTTTATAACATGCGCTAGAGTATAAATTTTAAATTACTGCGAAGAAATAATTTCAGGGCGAAAGGTAGATCCGTATATTTTGTAAATTTATAACAACACATTAATATGCATATATGAAAATATACCAGTGCATATAATTGCCACATTACGGAACTTAGAATTCATCAAGGACTTGTTTTAGGGAATTCTTATTTTACTTGTTTTTACTAAATTATGATTTCATTCATATGTAGTGGAATACAAAACAGCGATGTTGACAGTATTGTTCTTAACCCAATTATAAAGTTGTAGAGGGATCATAATTTGATCATTGTAAACCATTCATAAATTGGCCAATGCTGCTAGTCGTTTAAGAGTTTCTCTAATATCATCGCATGTATTTTTCCATGTGACGATGCAAAGAAGTTCCATTCTGCTTTAATGCCAGAATCTTTCTCTTGATGACAGAGATTGAGAAAGTTTGATTTGTTTTTATACTGTGATACTGCTCCGTCTGAAAAATAAATCAGCTTTTTAGATTTATGGAACAGATTCTGTTTAAGAAAGTCAATCATGAGGCGTTGAACCAAATGAACAGCAACTGTATCATGCATCACACAATCGAAAAAAATAACTACGCTTAGGTGTCCCTATAGTAGGGGGCAAAGAATACTACTACAGTAAACCTATTTATCGTAAAAGGCGATTAAAAGGCGCAGCAAGAGGCAGCAGCTTTGCTGGTTCAAAAATATTGGAAGAGAGTCTGTTGGTCTCGTGCGATTCTCAATAATTTACAAGGTTGTTGGAGGTTGGCCGTGATAGAACGACTTTTTGCTAAAATCTTTAAAAACTGCGTTGTAGAAAGATATGGGAACCTACCACAATATTTCCCAGGTATGCGTGGCCTGAAACACGAACTATGTATGATGGAGAGCTCACAAGTAAAATTCTTGTCCGGAGGTAAAATACCCCCTCATTCGGATCTCTGGGAGGAGGTACTTGGGACTCATCATCGTAAGAATTTAAAACAACGGTTCGATTTAGTGACAGGGACTTAGAATGTAAGGTCATTACTTAGAGTAGATAAGTTAACGAATTTATTAGTCGAAATGAGAAAAGGAAAGCTGAACATTTTAGGTATTAGTGAGGTGAGATGGCCAGATGGTAATGACTTTTGGTAGGTTAGTTATAGAATAATTACAACTTCTTCAACTAATGGACAGGCAGGGCTAGGAATAGTGTTAGGTAAAAGAGTAGGACGTATAGTTAAAGAGTACTTACAATTTAGTGATAGAATAATTATGATTAGATTGAGTACGAAACCCACAGACAATGTTTTAGTACAGGTTTACATGCCAACAACTCAGTACGAGGATAAGGAAGTAGAAAAAGTACACGAGGATGTAAATAGTATAGTGAGAAAAGTAAAGGGGGATGATAATTTAACAGTTATGGACGATTTTAAAAGAGGAATTGCTGAACTTATTCAAAAACCTCTATGAAGAATATACAAAACAATCGCTAAACCTGCACTCTACTTTGCCCGAATTTTCTGAAGATTCAGAAGATAATTTTAGTGTCTCTAAACTGTACAAATGCAAAAGAAGAAGGGAAGACAAAGCCGACGAATTAGCAATATATTTAGCAGAACCGCTTTGCAATGGTAATGAAAATATTTTAAAGTGGTGGCAAATTAACAAGGAAAGGTTTCCGATACTGAGTAGTATGGCAAAGGATTTATATAGTGTGATAGCAACCTCAATCCCTTCTGAAAGATTGTTCTCAAAAGCAGATTTGGTTATAAGGAAGCAAAGGAATAGACTTAATTACGAATCAGCTAAAAGTCTACTCCGCCTTAAAAAAAACAAGAAAGCAAATCAACAGTAAAAGCCAAAATACGACAATAACTGCCAAGCCTCAGAGTATGCTAGGAAATGTCAAGAATGCTGGATAAAATAAATGTTGTACTTCAAGCTCTGGTAGCAAAGAATCGTATGAAACAAACAATCGAAGAAAAAAATAGGTAAATAGATCTAAAAGTCAACTAAGTCGTAGTTTTAGAAGAAAAGAAAAACGGCATAGAAAGCACATACCACAGAAAGACGATCAAAAATTAAACAAAGTCCGTGTTAGGACTGACAGTAAGCAAAACTAGTCAAAGTAGAAGGGAAAGGAATATGGAACGAAAGCAATGAAGAACAAAATTCAAACTTTAAAAACATTCTAAGAAGCAGCACAACATACGAGAAGAGAAGACAAAAACCAAACCTAGTGTGGTAATGGTTGAGCATGCTTGTGTGTGTGTGTGTGAGTGTGTGAATGTGTAGAGTGTATGCGTGCGTCCGTGTGCGTGCGTATGTATGCATGTGCGTGCGTGCGTGCGTGTATGCGTGTGTGCATTTGTGCGTCTGTAGAGATTGTTGAACCGCCTTAGTCACCACTTTTGACGGTCAGGTCGTACCGTAGGGCTATTTTAATCCGTACCCACTCCAGGACGAATATGAAAAGTGAAACGTAAGAGAAAACATAAACAAAAACAGGAACATTATTTACAAACAAGCACAAAATCCGTGAAGCTAATATTAAATAGTAGTAGAAGGAGAGTCAGATTTTTGCAAGTGAAATTATAGTTCAACCTCTTTTTCGGCAACAATAGTGAGTTCCTCGTCTGGTTTAAGGTCCGAGGTAGTAAAAGAGGGCTGGTCAGGTAGTTTCATTCTTAGCCGTAAGCATGCCCACATGCTATCAACAATTTGCGTAGGAAATATAGCAACTCTACGAATCAATAGCTCAAACGCTAGTTCGTCTTTACGGAGCCGATAAATTTCCATCTTATAATCTGCCATTTTAAATAACCGAATGACAAGAAAAAATCTTTGCAACCAATAAAGGCTAGTAATATACCTGATATAAATCAAGACAAACTAAATTCTAGTATACCTCCGTTAGTGAAAAACGAAGCGATCAACTAAAGCAACAAAAGGATTAATCCTGAGAAAACACTTTAGTATCAAAAGAAAACAGCAGAAGGTCAGTAAATATGAATAGAAATAAAGAATACCAGTAAGTGGGAAGAGGACGTAATAGACATAAAGGGTAGAGGAGAATTTGGGAGCCACAGTTTTCAACCTTCTCTACGGAGAAGCTCTAAAATTATTCGAGAAAACACAATTCCAATAATTCGCCGAGAAACAAAAAACTACAGAAAATTCCAATGTAACGGAAAAGAAACAATAAAACGAACACAAGGAAAATTATTATCAGGACAAAAGGGTCTATATACAAACATCGAGGCTTCATGTTGGGTATGTCCAATTTGTTAGCCATAAGACGTGCGGGTCAATAGGAAAAGAACGAAATCAGTAACGAATGTTCGCCCTAATTACGCTTAACAAAAGAAGTGAAAGAAAAAGAAAGAAAACATATACCACGCTAAGGTAAAGAAAGAAACGACAGTACACACAAACCAATTCACCTTTTTCTTCGAACATCTGTAGCTAAAAACAAAATTAAACACGAAACACACATGTAATATAACTTTAATAAATAACTTTTATAAATTTATCTGGCAAAACAATATTAGAATTCTGGTTTAAGGACAAACACCTATATTCTTCACACCTCACGTACTAACATTAAGAAATATAGCTAGCAGCAATGAAATTGAAGGGTGTTTTAAAAACAAAAGAATTACGCTATTATACACCTCTTAAATATTGCCTCATAATTTAGGATAACAAAACTAAGTGATTAAAAAATTCGGTTAAATTGAGATGATATGGTAACGAATTAAGAAGATTTTATATTTAAATGTCTACTTTTTTCAGCGCAAGCTCTCTCGTGTATTTTTGCATTATCGCAGTTTTGTATTTTTCTTTTTAACATTTTCATACCAAAATACGAAAATCCAAAACAAGAAAATGTTTCATATTTTTGTATTTTGGAATTTTTGTGCTATTTTATCGCTCTATTTTTTTTTGTACAAGAAAACCTAAAAAAAACGAAAAACAAGCGGTGAAAACACGAGAACACAAAAATACAAACCTACGAAAATCAAAAAAATATTACAAAAACGCGAGAAATTTCACTTTTTACCGTTCTTACTTTACGCAGATTTTGTATTTTCGTATTTATCGGAAATTTTAAACTTTTCCAATTTAAACGTTCTTTAAACTTCGAGTTTCGTATTCATCTACTTTTATAATTTGGAAAACGAAAGAACGAAAACACAGAAGACGTGCAAAACACAATTTGCACAGTCATTTCGAAATATTACACAAAACTTGAAAATTGTACCGCTTTTAACTTCGAAAAACACGGTTTAAATTGTTATTTGATGCGATGTGTTGAAGGCTTTTAAGTTCTTGCATTTGCCCGAAATGTGCAAAAACGTTATTTGCACGGCTGTTTTGAAATATTGCACGAAATTAAAAAATCTCAGGTTTCACCAAAAACTTGAAAAAGCGCTCTCTGCACGGTTATTTGATACGATTCGTTGAATGCGTTAAGCTACTGAATGTACACGGGCAAAGCACAGTTTTCAGGGTTATTTAGAAATACTGCTCAAAACTTTAAAATTTTAGCGCATTTAACAACTTCACAAGAAAACGTGGCTTAAATCGTTATTTGATACTATGCGCTGATTGGTTTTTAAGATGTGGTATTTGCACGAAATGTTTAAAAACACAGCTTGCATTATTATTTAGAAATTTTGCACAAAGTTTGAAAACTGTGCCGCTTTTAACCATAACTTCGAAGAACGCGGTTTATAATGGTTATTTGCTACCATGCACTGACTGCCTTTAAACTGTTTGATTTGCACGAAATGTGCAAAAACACAATTTGCACGGTCAGTTCAAAATATTGCACGAAAATAACAATTTTATGAATTTTAATAACAACTTCGGAAAATTCAATTTTACTCATAATTTGATACCATTCGTTGACGGTTTTGAACCTGCTGCATATGCACAAAACATGCACAAAGACACTATTTGCATCGTTGTTTCAAAATATTGCACGAAACTTGAAAATTGTACTTCTTTTAACATTAACTTTGAAAAACGCGGTACAAATCGCGTTTCAATACCATACTTTTAAGACTTATAAGCTGTTGCATTTGCACGAAACCTGCAAAAATAGAACAATTTGCACGATTATTTCGAAATATTGCACAAAACATGAAAATTTCTGCTTTTAACAACTTCGAACAGCACGACTTAAATCGTCATTTGATACCATTCGCTGAATGCTTTAAAGCTATTGCAGTTGCACAAAATGTTCAAAAATAGCATCATTTGCACGGTTATTTTGAAATTTTACCCGAGACCTAAAAATTGTAGCGCTTCTTACAATTTTGAGAAACGATATTTAAATCGTTATTTAATACGATACGATGCCATTAAGCTGCTGAATTTGCATGAAACGTGTAAAAGCATTATTTGCACGGTTATTTCCAAATATTGATCAAAACTTGAACTTTTATGAACTTTTATCGACATTTCAATCGTTATTTGATTCGATACGTTAAAGGTTCCTAAAGTGCTACATTTGCGCGAAACATGCTAAAACAGTATTTGCACAGGTATTTCCAAATACTACTCTAATCTTAAAAATTATGCCGCTTTTAACAACAGTTTCGAAAAATGCAGTTTAAATAGTTATTTGATTCAATACGTTGAGGGTTCTTAAGCTGATGCATTTGCACGAAACGTGCAAAAACACGGTTATTTTGAAATATTGCACAAAACTAGAAAATTGTAACTTTTTTACAACTTCGCAAAAAGGCGGTTTAAATCGTTATTTGATATGATACGTTTTAGGCTCTAAACTGTTGTATTTTTACTAAACGTGCAATAACACTGTAGTTAATAATAATCTGTATTAGCGCAACAAACAACTAATTAATTATATTTACACA
The DNA here is from genome assembly GCA_036346225.1 of Platerodrilus igneus. NCBI lineage: Eukaryota > Metazoa > Arthropoda > Insecta > Coleoptera > Lycidae > Platerodrilus > Platerodrilus igneus. The sequence goes on along the minus strand of JARFIW010001787.1, from coordinate 61,501 downwards.
GCGGCATAAACCTACATATAATAAATATTTATTTATTTACTATTTCGTTGCAGACCGAATTGATTTTGAATAGAAGCTACTGAAACATAAAAACAAAAAATACATATTTACAATGGTACACTAAATTATGGGACAAATCTTATAGCCTATAGTATTCTTCGCAACATTTTTTAAATGTAGGCCATTTACATACCATCAACGATCAAAGTAAACAGCTGTTGATCATCGTAATATAATATTGCTTCACGCAGGCTGCAATGTGTACCCATCTCATCATAACTTAATCTGCATACAAAACGGTAGCCAGACAAAAACGACAAGCCACGACTTTCTGTGTCACGGTCAAAAAATCATGAGTTTAATCAACCTAAGCAACAGAGCGTAATTTCCGAAGAATACTGGTAACAAACCGGACTGAAAAATTAAAATTTATTTTAAAGAAATATCACCCTTCAATTACCTAGAGTTACGTAAAAAGGAAAAGCACGTTTTTTAACATAAGCATTTTGTAACTACTCGATGGAGTTTATATCATTCATCAAAGAAGAAAGAAAATTATTTTATGCAGAATAGGCACGCAAATTCCACATCGAATAGAAATAAGTTTGAGCATATCTTTGTCTTTGAAAGATAACACAGCCGCTTTATTTAATTACAATTAAACTAGCAATTTTTAGGAAATTCCTATTAAACACTTGTCTAGATAAGAAACCAAAAAAAAAATATATGCATATGGACTTTAACTTAAATATCGGACGAGTAACGTTGATTGCCTAACTCAGCTACTTCGAAATGATAAAAGTAAATAGAAGACGAGCACGAGCTGCTTGAAATTGTAAAAGTGTGGCAAACCCGTATATTCAAATAAATAGAACGTGAAATGGTTTTTAAAAGTAAGGAGGCAGTAAATTTACAAATATGAAATAAAGCGTAACATACTCCTGTCACAATCAAAATTGAAACTTCGTATCGGCACGTGTTGTATTGCAAAGCATAGTTACTACAAAAAATAAGCAAATTTAGCTGACGTACAATTAATAGCCACAAAGTCAAGGAATTACTATATCTATAAAACTATTTATAGAGGAATTTGAAAGACTTTTATGTAGCTTCCTAAAACAACGAAATAAGTCGAAGTGCATGATTGGAAATGAATACCTGCAAACGTTCTTGAATAACTTGTATTTATGTTCAATGTCTAAGAGCATCAGAAAATACGCTTTACGTTCTTCTGAGAGTGTTGTCCTGGATAGCGGGTCATTTAAGTCAGAAGATATTAACAAAACAATTTCGGAGTTGACAATCTTCCGCGTGCTTTTTAATAGTGAAAATCATCCAACAAGAATTATCTGCATTTCCATAAACTATTGTGGTTTTAGTACTTGAGAAACAACCACAATATTCAAGGAAAACCATCTGTCTTGCTGATGCAGGTATTACCTCCTAAAATTTTTAAAAGAGATTTAACTTAGTACGTGATAATTTTGTGTAATTTTGTAACGGGTTGGCGCTACATAAAATAGAAACCAGATGGAAAAGGACAAAATTTATTTAAAGCGGACGAAATAAATTCGAATGTATAATGTATATTCCGATTTCAGGTATGTCAGTGTTTATTAAGCAAACCATTTTAAAACATTTTTAGTGTTATAAAAAGAATTTAAGCAATAAATTGAAAACCACATAAGCATAGTTATATTTCTGTGTAATACATATTAGGACGTAACTCAGGTTCATAAATTATTCCAATACCGCAAAAAAAAAGCCGATTTCAGTATTACGTATTATGAAGTCGAATACAAAGATATATGCATGAGAAATTAACCTAGTTAATGTCAAACAGACGACTATAATAGTAAATTTTCATAACGCGGTCATGTCATTTTAAGAAAGTTTTTGAAATAGTTAAAGAAGTAAATAACCGCAAATTTATTAATATGCATGTTCCATATCATAATTATCCCGAAAACACGGGAGCCTATTGTAAATTTTAGTAACATTAAGAAAAATTATCGCTGCATAAAATACGTGTAGTTATGATACAAAGTAACCCCCACACAATTTAATAAGCATATTTTTACAAAGTAGTTGATGACTTAAAAATACAGACACAAATATCAGATTACACAAAAATCTTGACTGAAACATAAAATAAATACAATGTGAAAATGTTTTCAATCTATCCATTCAGATTTCTAAAGAAATAAAATAGCACGTGATTTTTACATCATGAAACCATATGAAGTGACGTATCGTTCGCGTGATTCTCCACCATTCTTAGAGCAATATTATACAATCACATTAGCCTCCGAACGTATGATGAGTGGGAGGAAATAATGAATGCTTAAACAGTGGACGGAAAACCATGAATTATTTCTTTATGAGCTATAAACGAAAATACACGTGAGTGTGATCGTTGAGAGTGTAGTTGAGTAAACCCCCTTTGGCTATGCGTTAGCAAACGGGTGTTACCGTTGTGATATCCGCGAATTTTCAAAAGAATCCAACAGCACTGATTGAATTGCGACGAATTGGTTCCAAAACAACAAAGATAGGAAATGATAACCCGATACCATATTAATTCAATACTGGCTTAATGAAATCCTTTATTCGCATTAAGCCGCAACAAAGTTGTAGCAAATTAAAAATTGCTTTTATTGATTGCTGGCGGAATATATGCACGACGCTTGTTTAGTTAAAAATTGATGAAATCATACAATGACCACCATGAGTTATGTTTATTAAAGGTATAGAACCTGAACATTGCAAGTTTAATTGAAAGATTAAAGATGTGCTTTGAATTATTATATATGATCGCAATGTTATTTTACTATTCTGCAATGCACCTGTTTTCAGGAAAATGCTATGATGTTTGTACTCAAATAGAGCTAGGTGACGCAGTTAGCTAAAATTTGTTGTTGTTTTTGTGTAAACAGATAATTTAGCATGTTGTAAAAGTATTCTATTTTAGTAGGAGGCCGACGTAATTAGGATCCCCAGGAATACTTGTAGGCCAGAGGATTGCCACTAAACTAGACGAGTTGGCGTCCATAAATTTAAAACAGTGTTGAAAGCTTTTTAGGGTAAGTGCTATTGACAACGAAACGTGGAATTGCAACCAGTTAATTATTATATTTTTCGTTTTTTGTTCCATTTCTTTAACGGTTTCTCCCGCACCATTGTAGTTATCCGGTGCACTCTCAATTTGTTACGGGATTTCCGCTCCTTTTGGGAAATTCCAAATTTAATAATTTAACGCCTCCGTCATCCGTGACAATTTGTTGCAAACAAAGGTGTTCAAATAAAAGAACAGCTGTGCTTGTATAAATAGTCACTTAAAATAGAAACTTTTTTATTTTTTATTTTCTTCCTTTCTTACTATTTTCTTTAAGTAAGCGTTGATAAAGTTGTAGCATGTTCATTTTGCAGAACCCCTATAACTGAATACTTTTGAGTCAGAATCATTTTTAGTTTCATAAATATTCATTTTGATAAAAATGCTATATAATTATAAAGTACTCGGTGTATTTTTGTTCTTCATAAACAAAGTTTCGCTTTTGTAAAACCTTCAATTTACGATAAATTTTATTCAAGTTTAAATAAAGTTACTCTAGAAATCGTGCAGTTTCGATACAAGGTCACGCCTGATGTTGTTTGTTTCGGTATGCGACGCCCATCTACAAGGTTTAAAAACTAGTTAGTCGCTTCTTATCTGTCGTTGAGCAAGGATGTCTTTCCCGACTTCTAATTCCAGCGACTGGAGAACCGCATGAGTTTGCGACCTCTGTAATTACAGTTATGTAGAAAGACCTTGGGCGATAGTAATCAATGCGCAATTATAATAAATTAAATTAACCTATATTAAATTAGTTTAAAGTATATTAAATTAGTTTAAATTATATTAAATTAATTTAAATAGTATAAAATTCTATAATGTAACAACAAAAGTTACATTCAAATTATTGGTATTCGTATTGTTAGCGATACAGCTAATAATGTAGTAAATTTTTGAAACTGGAAGACATTTAAAATATGTTTCAACTGTAGCATTGGTCTGAAAACTAGTTCCACCCCTTTCGTTAAAATCTTAGAGTGATGTTAAGAGTCCGTAATGGGTTTCGGCTGTTATATGGTGTATCCGTACTTCAAGTGTTTATCACATTCCGTGACGTAGGCCAACAGATGGTGAGTGTTGATAACTGATGTCCAATTTCAGCGATTTTACTTTTGAAGGTTAATTGAGTATAAAAATTTCATTAAAATAAAAGAATAATCTAGGTAGGGATTTAAACTTACTAGAACTTGCTGAGTTAAAGAAATCTATATAGAAATTAAATAAACAGTTAACTTGACTAACTATTGTGTACGTAAATTTTATGTACTAGTGTAAATCGAAGATTTCAGATCTGCTCTCTACGATATTGAAGAATAATGTAAATAAAATTTATAAAATGGTCAAAAATTAATTAGGGACGAATCCAAAATTTAAAGGTCAGCTTATAAGATTTAATTGAAATAGCACCAAGTTTGAACTTAGTAACTATCAACTAAAAATTGTTGCGATAATATTTCAGTTATAATAAATGTAAATATTTTGTATTAACACTTATTATTGGTGTCTTAAATGACACAAGGTATTCGTGGTTGAGAAATTATCAGTCATAAAATTTTATCTAAAAGGTATTGAATCTAGCACGAAAAGGTCATTCCAATTTTAACCGTATTTACAGAACAAGATGGTGTATAAAATGTAGGTCCAGCACAGCTGAAGGAAGAGGTATATTTTGTATATTTTTGTTGTGTTATCTAGGGACGCAAATAGCGACTCCTGGTGATTTAAATATTTAACATTTTTTTGCAGGTACAAGGTTAGAGGTGTGACAACAGAGCTTTTGTGCTCAGATGCGCTTGTACACTAAGTGGTTTCTATTTTTTCCTATTAGTGATTTCTCGTTAGAAATGAAATAAAATTAACAAAGTAGTAGCGCCTGGGTATTACCCGTTAATACACCCCCCAAGTAGTCTCTTCAAATAATCGCAAAGTTAGAGTTCCAAGCTAGTCCGGAAGATTCCAAAGGTCGTCATTTTAAACAAATTATTTTACAGGTTTTTAGGTGTTGTATTTTCTTTGGCAACCACCCCGAGTTCAGTGTTTCGACTTGTAATTTTAGTCTTTCTTATTTCAAAATTATAATAATTACAGTCGAACAGTTTAGGTAAAGTTAAACCTTACAAAGTGCTACCTACTGTTTATTTGCCCCACTCTTAGATATTTTTACTATAAAACATTTCTTAAAAAGAATAAAACCAAGTTGCTTTACTTAATTTTATATTGATCTAAAATAGAGGAAACCGTACAGCATTTTTCGTAAGCACAAGGACGTAGGCAACCAAATGTAGCCAAAAAGATGAGAGGGATAGTGTTACTAAAGTTGACTATGCTGTGTTCAAAATGCCTAGACTAATAATTTTCAACAAAGGAACTAGAAGATAACATCAACTAACGTGTCATATTATGACAATTAATATAATATACGTAATTAATGATTTCGTACACTGGTTCTGCATAAAGCAGGCTATCCTTGAATTTGGGTGTTTCAGAAACATTTTTACTGCATATTGTGCAACAACAACTTTTATACCACAAAGTTATTGAAACCAATGCTTACTGCACAACGATAAGATTGAGTTCTACAAATACATATACATTGTTACTTTCCCTCTCTAAAATAAATCTTATAAGAAAGGGTGATTTTAATCAGAATAACAGTTCCGCTCGTTTAGTTGTTGATGTAGGTTCGGTAGACAATTATTCATTGTATTAAATAAGTGTCTGTAGGACTAGAAATTCTTCAGGTGTTTTAATACCAAGGTAAGAAATACAACTTTTGTATGTATATGCTAATTTATATTCACGCTTTATTTGGAATTGTTTTAAGAATATCTGGTATAAACATTGATACATTTATTTCTATATTTTCAAGAACTAGTAACAATTCTTCAAAAAGTTTTGAAGCTTTTCAGCTATGTCAAAGTTTTGAAGTTTATACCACATCTTCCATATTTTAAACAATGAAAGTATATGAAAATTTCCAGTAAATTTAAAATGTTTTGAAAAATTAATTCAATTTTTATTTGGGTAAATTTTGGCATGATTAAAACTTATAAAATTTCATGCCCATAATTACTTCACGCAAGCATGTAGTAGACAAATCTTAGAATCAAAAGGTATGACCCAGAAATCATACGCCCAAGTTGCTTTCTCTAAGAATATCTAGTTATTAGATTATGCAGAGATAGACTTGTACTTTTTGAGAATTTTTCTGTGAAAACAAGAAATTGGGTAAAATAGCAAATGTTAGTACTTGCAGGTTTTCAGAAAAGTCATCTACTAAATTTTTCATACAGCAAAACTATCAAAATTCAAAAGTACAGTTATAATTTTCAAAAATTTCTGTATAAATATCGGAAGATGAATTTCGGCACAATGATGGGTTTTGGCAAAATCATTTATCAGGTTTTACAAAAAAGAATAACTACCAAGTTCAAAAGTATTATTACAATTTTCAAGAAAATTGCATAAAACACTAGAAGAGAAATCGCCCGAAATCGCAGACGTTCAGTAGAAATTATTTACCAAATTTTTCAAAAAGCGCAATTATCAAAGTTCAATAGTACATCTACAAATTTCAGAAATATTTTGTAAAAGGCTAGACAAAAAAAAATTGAACAAAATGGCGAATTTTCTGTTAAATCATTTACTAAACTTTCATAGTACAGCTGCCAATTTTCGATTTATATTTACAATTTTTTAAAAAATGCTTATAAAAATAATAGAAGAAGAAGTTTGGTAAATTGTCAAGTTTTTGGTAAAATTATTTACTAAAGTTTCCAAATCCATAATTACCATAGTTTCAAAGTACATTTACAATTTTCAGGAACTTTTGTACATACATTAAAAGAGAAATTGGTCGAATTGGCGGACGTCAGTTGAAATAATTTACTAATATTTTCAAAAAGCATAAATATCAAACTTCAAAAGTATATTTATAACTACCAGAAATTTCTGTAAAAATATTAAACAGAGAATTGGACGAAATTGTATGGGTTTTCCGTTAAATAGTTACTAAACTTTTCAACAATCACAACTTTCAAAGTGAAAAATTATATTTTCAATTTTCAAAAATTTTTATAAGAACATTGGACGAAATGGCGGGTTTTCGGTAAAATCGTTTATAAAACTTTCCAAAAACACAATTATAATAGTTCAAAAATATATTTACAATTTTCGAAAATTTTTGAAAAACAATATAAAAATATTCAAAATGTCGGAAGTTATGTGAAAATCATTTACTAAATTTTTCGAAAACCACAATTATTAACAATAGTATATTTCTAACTTTCAGAAATATTTTGTAGAAACACTTAAAAGGAGAAATTGGACGAAATGGTGAGTTTTCGGTCAAACGAAATTGTGTTTTCAGTATTTACAATTTTCAGAAATTTTTGTAAAAACGTTGGAAGTAAACTTTGTTTGGAATGGCAGGTCTGCGGTAAAATCATTTACCAAACTTTTCAAAAACACAGTTATCATAGTTTAAAAATACAATTACGATTTTGTAGAAGTACTATGAAGTAGAAATTGGGCGAAATGGTGAGTTTTCGGTGAAACGACATTGTGAGTTTCAGTATTTACAATTTTCAGAAATTTTTGTAAGAACGTTGGAAGTAAACAATGTGTGAAATGGCGGGTCTGCGGTAAAATCATTTACCAAACTTTTCAAAAACGCAATTATCATAGTTTAAAAATATATTTATAATTTTCAGAAATTTTTTGAAAAACAAAAAGAGAAATTGGGCAAAATGGCGGGAGTTCTGTAGAAATCATTTACTAAACTTTTCAAAAACAACAACTACCAAAGTTCGAAAGTACATTTATAATTTTTGTAGAAGCACTAAGAAGAAGAAATTGGGCGAAGTGGTGAGTTTCTGGTAAAACGAAATTGTGAGTTTTCAGTATTTACAATTTTCAGAAATTTTTGTAAGAACGTTGGAAGTAAACATTGTGTGAAATGGCGGTTCTGCGGTAAAACCAATTACCAAACTTTTCAAAAACACAGTTATCATAGTTTAAAAATATAATTACGATTTTCAAAAATATTTTGAAAAACAATAAAAGAGAAATTGGACAAAATGGCGGGCGTTCTGTAGAAATCATTTACTAAACTTTTAAAAACCACAACTATCAAAGATCAAAAGTATATTTACAATTTTCAGAAATTTTTGTAGAAACACTAGAAGAAAAAATTGGACCAAATGGCGAGTTCTCGGTAAAATCATTTATTAAACTTTTCAAAAACAACTATCTAAGTTCAGAAGTACATGTACATTTTTCAAAAACAACTACCTAGTTCGGAAGTATATCTACATTTTTCAGAATTTTTTGTAAGAACATCAGAAGACGAAATTGGAGAATGACAGGTTTTTGGATTTAGTGAGTTTTCAGTAAAATCTTTTATTAAATTTTTCAAAAACACAACTACAAATTTTCAAAGGAGGTTCATAACTTTCAGAAAATTTTTATAAAAACATTAAAAGAAATTAACCGAATTTGTGAGTTTTTGGTAAAATCATTTACTAAGCTTTACAAAAGCACAATTATCAAAGTTCAAAAGTATATTTAAATGTTTCGGATTTTTTGTTAAAACATTAGAATAGAACTTAGGCAACGTAGCGAGTGTTGGGTAGAAATTATTTTCAAAACTTAAAAAGCCCAGCCATCAAAGTTCAATAGCATATTTACAACTTTCACAATATTTTTTCAATAACAATATAAAAGAAATCGGACAAAATAGCAAACGTTGAGTAGATATCATTCAATAAACATTCCAAAAAGCAGAACCATCAAAATTCAAAAGTATATTTATAATATTCAGAAATTTTTTGTAAGAACATTAAAAGAAGAAATTGGGCGTAATGACGGGTTTTCATTAAAATCACTTACTAAACTTTTCAAAGAGAATATCAAATTATAAAATATATTAAATATTTTCAGAAATTTTTGCAGTATTAGAAGAGGAAAATGTTTGAAATGGCGAGGTTTCCGTAAAAAAATTTCTTAAACTTTTCAAAATCACAGCTATCTAACTTCAAAAATTTATTTACAATTTTCAGAATTTTTGTAAAAGCAATTAGAAGAAAAATTGAACAGTGGCAGATTTTTCGATGAAATCACTTACTAAACTTTTGGAGAGCACAAGTATAAAGCTTCAAAGGTATATTTACAATATTAGAAATTTTTTGTAAAAACGTTGGAAGAAAAATTTGAAAAATGGCGGGTTTAAGGTAAAATCATTTACGAAACTTTTTCAAAAGCATAACTTTCAAAATTCAATTGTGTATTTATAATTTTAAAAAATTTTTGTGAAAATATTAGACGAAGAATTAGGCGAAGTTTTCAGTATTTACAATTTTCAGAAATTTTTGTAAGAACGTTTGTAGTAAACATTGTGTGAAATAGCGGGTTTGCGGCAAAATCCTTTACCAAACTTTTCAAAGACACAATTGTCATAGTTTAAAAATATATTTACAATTTTCAGAATTTTTTTGGAAAACAATAAAAGAGAAATTGGGCAAAATGGCGGACGTTCTGTAGAAATTATTTACTAAACTTTTCAAAACCACTATTATCAAAAGTTCAAAAGTATATTTATAATTTTCAGAAATTTTTTGTAGAAACACTAGAAAAACAAAATTGGGCCAAATGGCGATTTCTCGGTAAAATCATTTGTTAAACTTTTCAAAGGCAACTACATAATTTCAAAAGTATAGATACATTTTCAGAATTTTTTTGTAAAAGCATCAGAAAACGAAATTGGAGAAAATGACAGATTTTTGGTATTAGTGGGTTTTCAGTAAAAAATTTTATTGAGTTTTCCAAAAAATACAACTTTCAAATTTCCAAAGTAGGTTTATAATTTTCAGAAAATTTTTAGTAAAATCATTTACTACCAAAGTTCAAAAATCTATTTAAAATTCTCTGAAATTTTTGTAAAAACATTAGCATCGGAAATTAGGCAAAATGGGCGTTCGGCAGAAATCATTTACTAAACTTTTTAAAATGCACAACTGTTAAAGTTTAAAAAAGTATATTCACAACTTCCAGAATTTTTTTTAATTACAATATAAAAGAAATCGAGCAAACTAGCGAGCGCTCAGTAACTATTCACTAAACTTTGCAAAAGCAGAACTTTGAAAGTTCAAAAGTATATTTATAATTTTTAGAAACTTTTTGTAAGAACATTAAAAAAAGAAATTGGTCATCGTAATGGCGGGTTTTCGGTAAAGATTTACCAAACTTTTCAAAAAATATATCAAATTTCAAAATATATTTACAATTTTCAGAAATTTTTACATTAGAAGAGGAAAATGTGCGAAATGGCGGTTTTTTCGTAAAACAATTTCTTAAACTCTTCAAAACACGACTATCTAACTTCAAAAGTCTATTTACAATTTTCAGAATTTTCTTGAATAAAAGTATTAGAAGAGAAATTCGGCGAAGTGGTAGATTTTTCGATAAAATCATTTACTACACTTTCTATACTATACGTAGAATTTTCTGAAATGTAAGAACAATCTTGGACACGTATTAAATATTATTAGGATAGAACTGAAGAGTTTGATTTAATAAAATATTTGCAATGAATTCTAGATCTTGATCTATGATTTTTAATTACGTTCGAAATGATTTAGTTGAAGGCGGTGCCAGTTACATAAATCAGGCAAATACACAGATGTTTAAACAATGGCAATTTTTAGACAAAACCAGCTTCCGGTAAATTTCACTTTTTGTTGGTTCATTTGAAAAATATGTAAATTGAAAAGTTTTACTTTTTAGTGGCTATTAAGTTAAGCAGTACCTGTCCTGTTATGATACACCAACGCAATAAAAATTATGATTCACCAGTTTATATTGCTTGTAATGCTCTTAGTATACTCTAGCAAGAAATAAATGTCAGCATACATAAAATTTCCCAAACTGATGTAAATTACACCGATATTAATATTAATTAATACCCAAATTTATTTTAGGGGTTTCCGTATTCTCACTATATTGGAACCATCGTTTATAAGATTTCCGATTGTAAGTGGTTTTGCTGAATCATAGTTCTAAAGTGGATACTGATACATTAGGTTTATTTAGCGTTTATTGGTCTGTCAAAGCCGCAACGACTTGGTCTCTTAATTTGATTCCATCAGTCTTGAGTCAAGATAATTTTGAAAGTCGAGGTGAAAATTCATTTAACTCTTAAAGATGCGTCGCTTGTAGGCAAAGAATGATCTATAAATTACAATAAATAAGAGTGAAATCGTTTGGTAATCAACTGTTATACCTGAGACCAAGTTGTGATCGATAATTTGATCGAGTTAAGTTATAGTATTAAGTATAAGAAAATAGTGGGTGTTGGACCATAACAAATTGGCTATCAATAATTTAAGTTACTTTCCAAAAAGTTGGACACCTTACACAATATTGTTTTCTTTCTGCTTCGTTATATATGTGTATATCCTTATTAGATCAATTCAGATGCAACTCTGAACCAGTAAATTATGCACTTTAGATTCTCTCGATTACACTTTCTACTTTAATTATATAATAGCAATTTAAACAAAATATAAAATGATAACTAGCAGGTGCTTATTATGATGACAGTTGCTATAACATTACAATAATAGTATGTATTTTTTATATTCGTGTATAACCACACCTTGTTCTATTTACTATATTTATTAAATTAACAATTTGATCTGTTGATGGATAGCTTAGAAGTTGAGTAACATTTCTTTCCAATAGTTTACATAAAAAACTGTAATTGCTTCAATATTTTTCTACCATATAGCGATTTTACTTAATTAAATAAAATATATACATGGCCTTAAAAAATAGTGATAGCTCTAATTTTCAATACCTAAAACCATGTTAAGGTTGCTTAAATTATATACTGATTCTGCATTCATTAGAACCAATCGGCTTATATTTTAAATAAGTAAAATTCGTAAAAAAATGTGGTAAAAATTTACATCAACCTTTATCGTAAATAATAAATTGTGCGAAAAAACTAGCCCTGATCTAATTTCAAAATCTTATAATTGACTCATTAAATTTTTAATTTTATATTAAAAGATTTCTAAATAAATTGAAAACTTCAGAAACTGCATAAATTATATAAGAAACATTCTAAAATTCACAATCAATTTGTTAATGTAATGCTATTAATAGGTTGTATCTGTACAACAGAACAGTATTTCCTATTGAGAATAGAAAATGCGATTTAAGCACATTTGTTATATGTAGCCCATCAACGCGTGAAAGTCAATATGTCATTAAATATCACATACATTAAAAAATATTCCAAATAGATGTTGTAGGATGTCGACCTTTGCATAATTGTAAAATATTTTTAAATATACAGGCTGCTTCAAGATATGGAGATGAGATTAGTAAGGATTAGGGACATGGTATTGCCGTGGAAGGCGAGCTATGCTGTCACGGAAGATGACTTAGGTTTTAGTGAAAGTGTAATGGAGTCAGATGAAGGAGAGGTTAAAGAAGTTGATACTACTAAATGTCCAGAAGAAAGGTTAGAAGAGTTCAAGCTTTGTTAATACCTGCAGCATATAGGGAGCAAATAAATTTTGAATTAGTGAGAATATTAAGCGATGGCATACTTTTAACTTTTAACCGAAACGTAAGAATATTAATAAATTGATGCAAAAATAATACGTATCATTCTTTGAACAATAAGATCCCAATTTGCAAACTACAGAAATTGATAATAAAATTTAAAAAATACTAGACTAGTCAATTGACTAAAAGGAGCTCTATTGTGTGTTGTGTGTGTGTGTGTGTGTGTGTGTGTGTGTGTGTGTGTGTGTTGTGTGTGTGTGTGTGTGTGTGTGTGTGTGTGTGTGTGTGTGTGTGTGTGTGTGTGTGTGTGTGTGTTGATATATATATATATATATATATATATATATATGTGAATAAGATGAAATAATAACTTAGACTTTTACAAAGCCAAATGATCATTTCAAATCGAGCTAGTAATTGAAAAATGGAAAATATAAGGTCTTGGACAGGATTGAACCTGTATCCTGGTTTTGCCGGATCCATGCTTTATATATATATATATATATATATATATATATATATATCCCACAGTAGGGATAAAATACTACTTATAAGCTGCTTATCGTAAAAGGATTAAAAGCAAAGGGCAGTAGCGTTGCTGGATAAAAGATATTGGAGGAGATCGGTTGGTATCGGGCGATCCTCAATAATTTACAAGGTTGTTGGGGGTTGGTCCTAACGGATACGGCTTTCTGCTAAAATCTTTAAAAACTGCGTTGTGAAAAGATATGGGAACCTGCCACAATATTTCCCAGGTAAGTGTTGCTTAAAACATGAACTATGTATGATGGAGAGAGCTCACAAGTAAAATTCTTGTCCGGAGGTAAAATACCCCCTCATTCGGAGCTCCAGGAGGGGTTGCTTGTGAGCTTGTTATCGTAGGAATTTAGAAAAATGGTTAGATTTAGTGACAGGGAATTGGAATATATTGCTTAGAGTAGATAAGTTAACGAATTTATTAGTCGAAATGAGAAAGGGAAAGCTGAACATTTTAGGTATTAGTAAAGTGAGGTGACCAGATAGTAATAACATTTGGAAAGATAATTATAGAATAATTACAACTTTTTCAACTAATGGACAGCCAGGGGTAAGAATAGTGTTAGGTAAAATATTAGAACGTAAAGTTAAAGGTACTTACAATTATAGTGATATAATAATTATGATTAGATTGAGATACGAAACCCACAGACACTGTTTTAGTACAGATTTACATGCCAACAACTCAGTACGAGAATGAGGAAGTTGAAACGGTATACCTAGACATAAATAGTGTATCGAGAAAAGTAAAAAGAAATGAGAATTTAATAGTTATGAACGATTTTAATGCAACAGTGGAAGAAGGTTGTGAGAGAAAAATGGTAAGAAAATTTTGTTATGGTAGACGAAATGAGAGAGGAGAAAGATTAGTTGAGTTTTGCTAGAAACGTAGATTAGTAACTGTAAACACCGTATTCGAACAACATATTAGAAAAAGATATACACGGAAAGCGCCAGTTGATAGGGCTAGATACCAAATAAATTATATTTTAGTTAAACAAAAATTTATAAACCAAGTTAAAAGTCGTAGTTATCCAAGGGCTGACATAGATAGCGATCGTAACTTGTTAAAATAAAGTGTAATCTAAAATAAATTGAGAAAGGCTAAAAGAGAAGGGTGGGATCTATCTAGGTAAGCTTAATAATAGTGAGATAAAAGAGGAATATAAACAAGTATTAGATAATAAGATCAAAGAGATAGCTATAGGAGGGAACGTAGAAAATAGATAAAAAGCAATAAAAAGGGCTGTGCATGATACAGTAACACAAGACTATAGATATGAAAAAGTAGAAGCGAGAAAACCCTGGGTAACAAAAGAGATATTAGATTTAATAGAAAACTTTAGACACATTATATGAACTAGTAAAAGTAATGTATGACACAGGTGACGATATTTCGAAAAAGATATTATTATCCCAATCCCAAAAAAGTCAGGAACTGATAGGTGTGAGAATTTTAAAACGGTTAGTTTCCTTCCCAAGCTTCCAAAATATTAACAATAATAATTAAAAATAGAGTAGGAGCTTTGACTGAGAATTTAAGCGAAGACGAATATGTTTTTCGTAAAGACAAAGAGACTAGAAAACCGATAGTAATGAATAGGGTAATTATCGAAAAAAGGTTACAAAAAATAAAAAGACTCCTTTCGCGTTGGTAGATTTAGAAAAAGCATGTGATAGAGTTAATGGGATTGTCATGTTCAGGGTTTTGCGAAAAATAGGAATCTCTGATAGGGATAGAAAAATTATTTACAGTCTATATAAAAACCATAACGTAGTAATTGGATTTGATGAAATAGAAAAGAAAGCTAAGATTAGAATTGGTGTTAGATAGGGCTGCAAATTATCTCCCTTGATTTTTAATGTTTATATTGAGGAAGCCTTAAACTTGGTTAGAGAGAGGAAAGAGATATGTATTAGTGTACCGGGACAGAAAATAGACATGTTACGTTTTGCAGATGATATACCCATTATAGCAGAGTCTAGAAAAGAATTAGGAGAATTTTTAAATATTGTAGATAAGATACTACAGAGTAACTATATTATGAAAATTAACTCAGGAAAGACAAATATATGACAAGTGAGTTACAGCCTAGTTCTAAACCAAAATAGATAATACCGAAATAGAGGAGGTAAATGAATTTTGCTATTTAGGTAGTATTATTACAAAGGACGGATGTAGCAGAAGGGATATAGTAACTAGAATAGCTCAAGCTAGAAAAATGTTTTTAAAAAAGAAATACTTACTAATAGCTAATAGTATTAGTTTAGATAATAGAAAAAGTTTCTTAAAGTCGTAGGTATGGAGCGTTCTATTATACGGTAATGAGACTTGGACAGCTAAAGAGGTAGATAAGAAAAGAAGCTTTTGGAACTTGGTGCTATAGGAGAATGCTAAAGATTAGTTAAACAGATAGAGTAACAAATGAGGAAGTTTATAGAAGGATAGGTGAGGAATCCTGTATGTGGAAACAATTAAAGGTCAGGAGAGATAGAATGATAGGGTACCAGTTAAGACATGAGGGACTATTTAGTAAAGTCTTAGATTATAGACTACCAAATAAAAATAAAGTAGGAAGACCTAGACAAAACTATATTAGTCAAATTATTAGAGATTTAGGTTGTAAAGGGTATGTAGTCTTTTTTAGACTAGCTCAGAATAGAAAAGAATTTAGAGCTGCGCCAAACCGACCTTAAATAAGTTTGAAAACAAAACAAAAAAATAATAAATAAAAATAAGTTAACTAATTGTCACCATGACATAACTCACAATTAGTTAGCGGTCTGGCATATTGACAGCGATTCGATGCTTAAGCCTTACCATAACATATAATTTAACACTCTTCCTTTTTTGGAGGGGATAACCAGGTAATATTTTATTTCCTTATAAATGAAGATTATGTAAATATGTTGGAGTTCTTTAACAACCATCAGGTTGCTAATATCTATGTAGAGCAAGGGAGATAAGAAAAAGATACAAGAGTATAGGAAGACTTAGACCAACCTATATTAGTCAAATTATTAGAAATTTAGGTTGTAAAGGGTATGTAGAATTTTTTAGATTAGCACAGAATAGAAAAGAAGTTAGAGCTGCGTCAAATCGACCTTAAGTAAGGTCGAAAACAAAATGATGATGGTGCTTCAATTAATCGCAGCTCTCTGACGATCTGTTTTTTAAATTGAATACCCTATATTTTATGTCACATTTGGATTGTCCCTTTAAATGCTCTACTAGCATATTTTTGCGTTTTGTTTTAAATGCAGCGTTGCCAAGTTTAAATTATTTTCATGACATTTTTAACATTGTTTCACCTTAAAATAAGTAGGTTCGTTCAGTTTTAAAATTTTGAGTAAACATTTGGTATACAGTACTATATACATTGCTAACTATACAAATATATGGCAATTTAGTTATAGAAGTTGTTTGCTATCGTTCCAAAACTTTTGCAAACTTCGAAATAGCAAAACAGAATACCCTGTATATTATTTTGCAAGCTGGTAGAGCTATTCAATTCATGTATATAACCGTATGCCCTCTAAAATTAGTAGTTTTTGAGAAGTTTACAATTTTATTAAAAAATTGATGTTTTCCTAAGAGAGTTATTTGAATAAATATGTTGTTACGTTCTATTTCATATTTAAAAAATAATTCACTAACACTATAATCGCAAAAAACCAAAAGCTGGATGAAAAATTTTTGTTCTTCTTTTTCGGTTTTTCCATTGGTTTTCCAAAATGAATTTTTGTAATTTGTTCTGTTAATGTGTTGCTTGGACCATTGCTTCTGTTTCCCACACTAACCTTTTAATTTTGCGGGTGAAGTGGGGAAGGATTTGTTACGTTCTATTTCATATTTATTTAAAAAATAATTCACGGCCTTATTACTTTAAAAACCCTTTCAGTTCCTACTTATTTAAATTTAAGTTTGCTACATTTCTATATATTTACATCCGCGTAGATAGGCAACCAAATGTACTTTGTACTGTAGATATTTAAGGAGCCAAAAAAATTAAAAGGTAAAAGTATATTGTACAGATGAAGAATCAAAGTCGCCATAACAAACAATTTTGGACAAATTGTGAAAAAATAAGAAAATTTAGAAAAACTAAAGTGTTTTACGTATTTAAATATCAAAGATAGAATAGGTTTTCAACATGAGATAAGAAAAAAAGGACAAACAAAGGGAAACGACATCAGACAATATGAGGCATAAAATATTTTATAATACAAAATATATTTAAAACTAGATAAAAAATACTATTTATTATGCAGGGGCATTATCGGCAATAGGCTATAGGTCTATTATGTCACTTGTGGTTTACCGTCGAGATCTTCAATTTCATAGACAAGTAGACTACCAACCCGTGTCAGAAGTTCAAGCTAATGTAGCAAAAAATGTGTAAGTTTAAAACAAACCCCTTTCGTATGTAAGTGTAGATAATTGATTTTAAAAATACTTTAATTTATAAGAAAGAAATTTCTAAAAAAATTCAATTCAAAATTTTTATTAATAATTCCACAAATAAAAATTATTAATACATAGGTTAAGTCAATAAGTAAGTAAACAAAATATGCAAAAAGATAATTTTGACAAACGTCGATTTAAATAAAACGTTTCTCCGGTCGAATGGTAAAAATACTTATTAAACATCGAAATCTTAAATAAATAAGTAGAAATCACTATAAAGTAAAAATTTTAAAAAGCTATTAAAAATTACGAGTATTTGTGCTATAGAAATTTAGATAAACAATAAGTATACTTTAATATAAAAATGAAAAGAGAATTCATTCGACAAAGGCAAATTCCAGACGAATCAAATTCATTTATTAGAAAAAGTTAAGATAACTACCGTGGTATTACCAAATAAGTTAATCTACATAAGACTAAATACAAAATAAATTATCTATAAGTTACGAGCTGAATACGAGATCTGAAAGTGGTACTAAGTACAAAATTTTAAAGCTTTGCAATGAAATAGATGTAAATTACATAAAGTTATTCGTAAAGAAATTATAATTTAATACATTAATTTTTTATAAGCTCAAAAATTATTTATTATTTTAAAATCCCCATCTAAATACAAAAAAATACATTTTTTTTGTGTCATTTAAAAATACTTCTGAATAACTTACTTGAACTAGTACAAAAGCAAACCACCAGAGATGACACGCAATGCTTTCCAAGGCAACAAATCCTACACACTGTATAATAAGCAAAGGAATTATTAATAAATTACTTTTTCTAGAAGTTTAGAAAACACTAGGAAGCTTCCAATTTTATTTTAGTACTTAAGAGAATTATTTAGTTACAAAATTAAAGAATATTTTCTGGATCAGTAATATGGTTGATGTTTTCAGCTCAGATAGTAATTTTAATCGCACATAAAGCAAGTACTTATATTTTACCGTGTTTACAAAGATATCTAAATTAAACAAACGCACTGACTCACGTCATCCACAATTTAAGTTAATATAGGTATTTCATAATGCAATTCGTAAATTTTTATTAATAGTGCATAGAAAGAAAGAAGCCAACCTTAGCAATTTATAATTGACAAGAAAATTATATCATAGCAAACGTCCCTTAGGCTGAAGCGTCATTGATGCGATTCCCATCGACTTAAGTAACAATTAATGTTGAATCATGCCAATTCATATACACAAAATCATAATTATCACATACTCTTCATAACTTCCTACAGCAAAACCAATTTTCAGGGTCTTAGTGGTTCGAATTTTTAGCAGATTTGATGTCGTTACTGATTGCCGAAGATAGCGGTAATGCCCTAAGGGAAAAGAGTAAAAAAAGTTTTAGCGAGAAACGAGCACTACATTAAAGGACACGCAATAATGACTTTACCAAAGACACAGTTACTTCCGTCAATACCACTACTGAAGTGATTTACGTAATTAATTCCCATTGTTCCAACACTTATTTGTCACTGTCGGGATTGTCTCGTTCAAATTGACTGATGTCTTAGAACCAATTGAAATAGTAACCATCGCTACTTCAATGAAGGTTGTTTACGCTACATTCCCCGAGGGCGATAAAATCTCGAGGATACCTTAACGTATTTATACATATTAAAATCATTTTATTCTTACAGTGTAACTACTAATTTATAAAATAATCAGTACCGGATTCAGGAAACAAGGAGTTTCTTTTACTTTTAAACAAAGGTACGAAATGGAAACTTGAATATCCAATAAATAAAAAACATGTTACGGGTTAATTCACTTAACACGTAATATCCTACTGCATTACCAATATTTTCATTTGTTTGATGATACTAATTTTGCTCTATCATACATGGTTTTGATAATTCCTCGTTTAACACAGTGTGGGTGGTTTGAGTCAAAGTTTAAGTATCTGTTTGTGTGCGTTGGTTTTCTATATACCGATGTATTAATTGTTGTATCGTTTTTGCTAACTAGAATATCTAAAACGGAAGTTTTCCATGTTGTTCTAATTCATATGTGAATTTAATAGTTGGTTCTATTTCGTTAATTGACTGTACAAAGTTTTTAATTAGTTCTGTATTATGAGGCCAAATAGCATAGACATCATCTAAGTATCTCCACCAGATTAGTGGTTTCAATTCTTGTGTGAATATTACATCTTTTCGAATTCCTCCATGAATATATTACTAAAGATTGGTGATAGTGGACTTCCCATTGCCATTCCGAAGCTTTGTTTGTAAAATTGATCATTTATTTGAAAATATGTGGTATTGACGCATAAACCAAGTAATTCCATAATCGATGATATGCTTAGTTTTGTTCTTTCTTTAAGATTGACATCTTTTCTAGTTTGTTTTTTATAATATTAAGCGTTTTGTTTATAGGGACATTTGTGAAGAGATTTACCACATCAAAGCTTACCATTGTGTATGTATTTTCAATTTTTGTTTGATAATTTTTCTAAAAAATGTTGGTTGTTTTTAATGAAAGAATCCGTTTTGCCTGCTAATAGATTTATAATTTTTAGTAGAAATTTTGCTAAATTATGGCATCGTGAATTTATGGAGCTTACGATAAGTCTTAAAGGAATGTCTTTTTTATGAATTTTTGGTAGACCGTAAAAGTGGGGTGGTTTACTGTAATGCGGGACCAGTTTACTTCTTTCTTTGTCTTCGAATTCATTTTTAAATTTAAATAGGGTTTTGTATATTTTCTTTTCCATCGATTTTGTTGGGTCCGTTTCTAAACTGGTGTAATTCTCAGTGTTCAATAGTTTGTTGACTTTTGTGTTGTAATCGTTTTTATTCATTATTACTGTTGCATTGCCTTTGTCAGCAGGTAGAATTATAATTGAGTTATCGTTTCTTAGATTGCGAATTGCTTTTATTTCGTTACTACTTACATTTGGCTTTATTTTGTGATTCTTTTCTATTTCGATTTTGCATCGTACTCTAAATTCGTTTGCTTGATCTTCTTCAAGTTGGTTTGCTGTTTTCTCAATACAGCTAATTATTTCAAAGGTTGGTATTGATTTTGGCGTTACTGCAAAGTTAAGGCCTTTTGAAAGAATTGATTTTTCTGTGTCGTTAATAGTTCTGTTTGATAAATTTATCACGGTGTTTAGCATGGTGTTGCTGTTTTCTAACGTTTTAGTTTGTGTGCTATTTTTCTCTATAAATAAGTTATCAAATTTCTTTATGTGAATTTCTTTTCGTTTGGAAAATACTGAATTTTTCGAATTTCTATCTTAAAATTGGATTTTCTTTTTTTCCATCAGCACGTCTTTGGTTTTTCTAGTAGACTACACTTTAGTTCATTTGCTTTATACAATTCTTGATATAATCTGTCCACTTATTTGCGTTTTCTTTACTGCTATACAAAGGTTTCCCATGCTTGTTTAATATATTATTAGCGTATGTTTTACTTTTACATATCGTTTCCTTATCTTGTTAAGAATCATTTGTCCTTCATCTTTGAAACACCTTTCGCTAAACCATTTTTCTGTGGCTGTTTCGCAGTTCCTATTTATTTTAATTTAAAGTGACTTTTACAATATACTTCGCGCAATTATTTTTAGAGTCTGTATTTTTTCTTGCTTTTATTCAAGTTTAATATATACTCCTTTATCCAAGGTTTTCTACCAACTCGTTTGATTTTAAAAAGGTTTATT
Organism: Platerodrilus igneus; assembly: GCA_036346225.1. Classification (NCBI taxonomy): domain Eukaryota; kingdom Metazoa; phylum Arthropoda; class Insecta; order Coleoptera; family Lycidae; genus Platerodrilus; species Platerodrilus igneus. The sequence goes on along the minus strand of JARFIW010001787.1, from coordinate 40,145 downwards.
TCTGCTGGTGCATAAATTTCTTGTCTAATTGTTACCAATTTCTTTTTTTACTTTTTCCGCATTTTTATTATTAAGGTCATTTGCGGTATGGTTCAGGAAATTTTGCCGTTCTACTTCTTGTTTTAATTTATTTAAATTCCACTTCTTTGACCGTATAGTTCCGTCAAGTTGTAAAATGCAGTTGGAATTTCATCGTAACTAAGTGCTGATAACTATCTATAACTGACTTTTGATACAGCCTTTTATTTGATTTCTATACATTTACTTTGCGCTAAACCAGTTGATCTGGTGTCTGTCTTTATCTTCTGGTTTCGTCTATCTATACCATTTTCTGTAGCGATTTTTGAAAGGGGTATTTACACATACGAACTTATATTTTGTGTAGAACTCTACCATTTTTTCTCCCAGTTCATATGCTCCTAGAATTTTAGCATTCTTTTTCTCACCGACTTTGATGTTCCAAACTTTCGCTATTATCAAAATGTCATCTCTTTTAACAAATTTTGTAGTCCTTCCATTTCTTCATGAACACTCTCTTTTAGTTGGTGTTCGTTTTGTCTATATGCCAATTAAAATGATTTAATCACTGTTCTCTTTATAAAAATCTCCCTGCTGTCTTAGTTTCTGCTAGTTGCAAATCCTAGTGCTTCTTGCTTTTTACTTGATGCTGTATAGTACATCCTATAGTCCACATACCAACAATATTTCTCGTCTTTTTTTATCAAACTTCACTTGTGCGCACAATATTTTGGATCTAATATTTTAAATTTTCTAATCTGCCAACTTGAATTAGGCTCTTATCATTCCAAACTCCAATTGGGAGAATCTTTTAAGTTTTGTTCGCATTTCTTCTGATGACCCCTGTCTTAGTACTCCACACCAGAAACAAGCAAAATAGTGGTAAATAATGGAGAAGTCAAAATTAATACACAAAATGTCAGTAATATTTATGAGATTGAGAAAAGCCCAAAAAACACCACTCAGGACTGGAAAAAACGATATACAAAGAGATGTGTTCAAATTCACGGCAGTGGCTCGACTCAAAATAAAAAAATTACGAGTTTTCCTTAGATAGCTTTTCTGCCCTGAGGAGTCTCCAGAACAAAATAATAGACGCTTCTGTCAATTGACTTCAATATTATGAAAATAAAAAATAAAAGCGGAAAATAATAAGTTGAGACAAGACAGAAAGTTTAGAAGAATACAAACTATAGGGTGAATCGGATAATGAAGAGTATATGTCTGGCTAAAATTTCTGAAACAGTAAAACGTTATTAGGAAGGAGATTCCTATTTAGAGAGCTTTCCTGGAAAAAAAAGGTCGCTCAACTTGTTTATTGCAGTAACAATAGACTTAGCCCTGTTGGGATAGAGTTTTATGCCACTGATGGCCACAAATCATCGTATAAAATTGTAGGAAATGATATTATAGTCACCAACTTATATACAAGTTGCACAATCAGAAGTATAGCTTCTGGAAAGCGTCTAACGTATAAATTTTCTTGAAAAATAATGTCAAAATGTAGTGAGAAATGGTTTTTAATATTTCCAAGAATGTTTATGACCGTCTTTGGTGCAGAAATAACATTTTTTCTGCATATTTGGGAGTATTCATTTTTATTTTCGTAATGCTTACATAATTTTACGTAAAATTCTTGTCTATGTATAAAATTGGACTGGAAAAAGCATGGTCAATCAGTGAATCGTTGGTGGTCAACTGTAGGAAAATTCCGACTTTTCATTTATTATATTTTTTTTTCTTGAAAGAAAAGGTTTTTTGTTAATTATTATTTTCAAAATTTCGGAACATATTTATTCTTCACGGTATTTTATATTTTGAATACAATAAGAATAGAAAATCACAAAAATTTGAAAAATTTCTTAAATGGTTAGTTATTGGCGTAGGCATGTTATGTGCGTTAGTTAACTTTACAAAAGAGACATAACAGTAAATAATGTATTACCTAGCTTTCGGTGCTAAGGGGTGGGTTATTTAATGAAATGAATTTTTTAAAGGTATAAAAATTGTAAAACGTTCAGTAAATACTCTTACACTTACCTGTAAAGATTTTGTAATTCCATGTCTAATAAAGGCTCTGCGCACCAACACACCTGATTTTAGTCTTTCTAAAAAATTGAGTGTTCTAAGAAACGATTTTAATGGTTCTTACTGCATAATAGGTTGATGAAGTCTTGTGTATACGTTTTCTCACTTTATGCAAATTTTAAAATAATCACATATAATAAGAAAACCAACTCTTGTTCTTCTAACTTATATTATCAAAACAACAAAACAAAAAGAACTAAGCTCTATCCCCAATTGGCCAAACATGTGTTTATGTAAAATAAAAAGAACATTAAATATAACCAATATTCGACCAAATTAACTGGTACATACAAAATTTGCAAATGCAATAGTGGTGCTTTTCCATATAAGAATTTCCGGCTTACAATACGCTTTAATTAAACGCGCACCAACGTAAAATATCCTGTAAATAAAAATAACTTCTATTCAACCAAAAGTATATCCGGAAAAATGTGTAGCAGGTAAAAAGTATAAATTTATTGACCTACAGGTTTGTTGATCTTGTACAAAGCTCGAGCAACCTTGTAGTGCAAAAAAAAGGTTGTAGGTAATATAATATTTCAACTTCGCGTTGAAGTAAAGCGTCCAACGCAGTGGCACTTTTACATGTGACGGTAATCTTTAAATTCTGCGTTTACATTCCCGTTTGGGAATTTGTTTATCTAACAATCCCGAGTTTTAAATAACGTCACTTTGGCTGTCCGATCTGTAACCTTATTTGCACGACGACAATTGCGTAGCTCTGCTTTGCTGTTTAGACTAGAATAGCCAAAAATATAAGGTTTCTGTCCTTTAAGATCCTTCGGTCTATATAGGTTATAAGGTCTTCGTATATTACCGGAGTTTTCTCGTTCACACGGATTGTGCGTCTAAAGTTGTCCTATTGTCAAGTTCAATGTCATTATGTTTATATCCACGCTTATCTTGTTGTTACACTTTTGAAAGCGACGTGGTTGTCTAGATTCGCTACGCATTTTTTATGACGGTAACTTCTGAACTTATGAATATTAGGGCAAATTACTATGGTTTGGGTTTCTTTAAACTCGTATGTATGTTTACAAATACGCTTTCCCAAGCTGCTGATTTTCCAAAATCTGTTTGTGCTTTTCTAAATTAATACGAAGAGTATAAAATCCCAATCTATATCAGTGGTTGTATTTCATATATATTAGGTTCCTTTGTGTGTATTTCTGTGTTCTACTTTAATATTATATTAGCGAATTAATAATGTGCACTACTGAAGCTTTTTTAAAATTTTCAAGGTATTTCGCTCTAAAGCTTATTTAACCATCTGAAATTAATAAATTTTTTTTATATTACCCAATATTTGCTTAAATAACGTATTTGCGTTACACCTCTCTTACAAACAAAGTTTTCTTTGTATATTAAATTTTCTGACGCTAAAACATCCTCCAAAACAAGTACCTTCTAAAATCATATATTAGTCCCTCTCGTTTTCATAATTCTCTTAGTTATTCTGAGTTATGATTAATTAAGTGTTTCTAATTCGTAGACTGTGATGTTTTGCAAATAATTGTGTTGTTAGTTGGGAGTTTGATAAAAGCTCTTATAAAAAAAAATTCTTTTGTTTTTAGCTAAAAAAATTTTCGTTATAAAAGATTTTTTTCTTTTGGGAAAGGGGTAGTGTAACATGTTTAATTTGATCAGTATTTATTCGCATTGAATTACAAGTATAATGCGCCAAGCGTGCCTTATTCTTTATTAATGTTCCTTATAGTGCATAATGGAACGCATTGTTTTAATAATCTTTTTGTAGTCAAACATCTGTGTGACATAAAGTTATTTCGTCGAGCAACTCTAGCAATCTTGTTGCTTTCGTACCTCCCCACCTCTAACCGCGAGTCTTTGAAGAGTCGCTATCATTTGTTTCTAGTTTTGTTCGTTAGTCGCAGCCTAGCTATCAATTCATCAAGATGTTTTCCAGAGTAGAGGCTTGCGACCTTCAATTAAATTATTTGTGTGAGTGGTTCAAGTCATGGTAGACTTGAATAGATTTCAATAACTTCTACTAACGGTTTGTAATATATACATTTTACGAACTTAATTTAATTTTGTTCCATTCATTTAGCGCGCCTACGAAAAACTATAGAAAAGTACAAGTGAGAATTTTGTTTTTGTAAGTTGTCTGGTTCTGTACAAGGATTGGAGATTGCTGTTACCCCAAGAAATGGTTTATGGTTTTGTTTGCAGCTGATGAAATTTCTGATTGGATTTGTCTGGGAAAATCAGATGCAGTTTGGTTCGTTATTAAGTTTAAGAAATTTTGCATGTGTTTAAAATGTCGTTTGTCTTTGATAAACAGACGGTCATATAAAAAACACGAAATTTGCTATCATGTTTATGACCATATGACCTGTTTCACTTTCGATTATTGTTAAACTGGTTTTACAAACTGTAGAAAGAAATTTTTGTTAGGGTAGGTTCATATATTTGTAGGCTTTGTTTACATTCAAACTTCAGATAAATTTCGAAGTATAGTTTCGACGTTATACTTTTTTGTGATGTAGTAATATTTTAAAGATATTTGCCGTGAAAGCAGACGCTTCGTGTAGCTTTCTTAAAATTCAAATAAAACATTCTTCAATCTTGAAGTTAGCTTTTATTCACATATAAATTATAAAAACTAAGTATAAAAATTTAAATTCGTTTAGTGACAATTGCAAAGTGTTTGCATTTGTGTTCATAGAACATTTTTCAGGTTATGAAAATTTATATACTTAATACAAAAAGTACTTGATAAGTAATAGCAGTGAACTTTTGTTTACTTTTAATTTGTTATGTACATGGAAGGGTATTTCACTTCATTGCAAAATTTAAATACACGCTGCGTAATAATTATGAAACTGTAATCTACCTGATAAGATCTGCCCAGGATAGAAATGATAGTTCAATGCATTGTGTTTACAAATTTTTTTGATTAAATATTTAAAACAAGTTTATGTTTAGAGAACAGTCTTTTGCTTTAAAAAGACAAAATTTTGATTTTGTTATAAACATTATTGTTGAGAATTTTTACATGTTAAAAAGTTATGAATTTTTAAAAGAAAGTTTTTTACTTCAGTAAACAATTAGTTAAACTTTGAGACTTTTATTTTGGTCAAATGCGATCAAATCTGATAACATAAAGGTAGAATTTTGGGTAATAATTTTGTGCCAATATCATATTGGATATACATTTTTATTTTGATACTTTTATAGGACACAAATGGTGTTGTACATTTTTTTTATTTAATCTTTGTAATTTCTTACAGGAGCTGCGTCTTATTTTTATAAGACAGGTTTTTGTTAACGAAGGCGACCGTTTTATCTTTGGGTTTCCACGTCCGCCCTTAGAATTGTGCTTTGCTCTTATCGTGATTATCTCAGGACTTGGTGGCGCCTATTTAACTTTGTTTAGTTTTTGTTTGAAAACAAAATTCGACTTACCCCTCCTCCCCTCCCCCCACTTCTTATTGCTTTACCCAGGAATAGACCCTTAGCTATGTCGGAAGATGGCCCTTCTTCGATTCTCTGTGGAGGAAGCGGAAAATTTTTGTGCACTGGCGCCCATTTAGAAAAATTCGTTTGGCGTTTCACTGGCGTCTATCCAGCCAAAAACAATAAAAAACATAGTTTCAGCCCAACGAGATAATCTACCACTAAGATTTTGTAAAGTATTCAACCAAGCTAACAAATAGTGATCCGTTATCACCGTAAAATGAGTGCCTTCAATATAAGGTCTAAATTTTTCAATACTAAATAAACTACTAAACACTCTTTTTCTGTCACAGTAAATTTTCTTTCATTTGGGGTGAGCAATATAGAGCTACAACAAATAACTCTTTCATTTCGTCTATGTTTTGAGTTAACACACCCGAAATATCAAAATCCATACTTATAGTCAGGACAAGTTAAGAAACCTGTTTCACAGCATTCATCCCAAATAAATTTTTAATTTTTTTAATTATCCAGGTTAACCTATTATTTGAACCAATCACAGGAAAAAACAAAGGTTAAAATCACATCAGTATTTCTTTGTTCATATTTGCATTCGTTAATTTTTTGGCATTTGAAAAAGAGGAGATATAAAAATAGTTCTGATAGCAAGACTTCTTCTGTTAACTTTGCTTTATTTCTAGATTATAATATTAGTTAATTAAAAATAACAACTTTAGAAAGAGTAATGCTAAAAAGTAAATATTTTTAGGTTAATTATAGTCTGAATATTAAACAGGTTGCAAATGTATGGGGTTTTACCTGATTTAAGATTAGCTACCGGTCTGCATTTTATAAAGGTCAGAAGCTGATGTGACATAGTTTGAACCGCTATTATATCATATTAAGTCAGGCGGCACTTTAAAACTATATAATTTACAGTGTTCAGATGAGCGAACTACGCAGTTCACATATTCAAAACAGCTATCTTTAAAATTTTATTATTACGTTAAAGATGACATTGGAATTCGAAAGTAATTCGCACACAAAATTTTTCTAATACAACATACTCAAGATCTTAAAAATCTTGAAAGTGGAAAATATGACACGTAATAAACATTATTTATTTAAACTAAGTCAATATCAATTGTGCAAACTAAAAACTTCATCACATTTAAGAAGAGAAAGTAAAAATAAAAGTTAAGAAACGGTAAATGTATAAGGTTTATATCTACCGGCTTCCACCAAAGAAAGATTAACAAAATATCGGGTATATTTTAATATCACGCTGGCTGTTTTAAAACAAAATCTGCTATTGAAGTTGATGATTTGGTTATAATACAGGTTGGTTTCAGGTGTTGAATAAGATCTTATTTGCAATCATTATAAATGTGTACAGAAATATAATACTCAATGTGCTTTTGTTGTTTTTAGCTTCATTTGGTACACACATTTTCTAGGAAAAAGAATTGTCATTGCTGAATTTAATATAAAAATATTCATCGGAGAGCAAAATATTCAAAAATCCAACTGTTTGCTTTTAGAAATCTCAGTACATTTGGAAAAACGAATATCTTAGCAAAATATCAAGCTGCCCTCAACCTAAAGGTTTTTCATTTACATATTCCATATGTAAATGGTAAAAAAGTGTATCCCTCCTATCTTATATAGCAATTTATTTCTGGTAAATGTAGCGTTAAATTATTGAAATTGAAATTGCCTAGAAGGGCGAGAAACCCGTAACAAACTAAGGGTTCACCGGTCAACTACAGTAGTGCGGGAGTGAGTCTCGATGTAAACAATTAAAGAAATAGAGCAAAAATCGAGTAATTTACCACATATCTAGATGCGATTTCAAGCTACGTTACCAATAATACTTACCTTGAAAGGTTTTTAACTTGTAAACTATGTACGCCAACTCGTCTAGTCTTCTTAGGACGACGAGTATTCCTTGAGATTTTAGTTACCTCGATCTTCTGGTAAAATGGAGTTCTTTTACAAAATGCTACCTCTCTGTTTAAACAAATAAAACAATACATTCCAACCTACTGCGTCATCTAAATTATTGTACTATTCCTGCAAACAGGTATACATACAAAGTTTTAAAGTCACGTCCATTTAACTATCAGTGACATAACGATATTGTAAACAAAAACTTGCAGATTGTAAAATTTCGTATTCAGTTCATATTCAATTTACTATAACTTTGATAATTTACTGTAATAATTTACCACGTGTCTCAAATTTTTTAATTAAACTTACAATGTCCAGGTTTCATATCTATAAAAACTTACAATATATTTTAGCTAAGAGTGGAAGTTGTATAATTTTATCAATATTTTACGAAACAAACATCATGCATAAATGTCACAAAAAACCGTTTTCTAGTGAGCTGTGACTTACAGTTACGCCTACAGATGGTTAAAAAATTCATGGAGTCAAGAGCAAATTAGTTTGCCGTCGGGTTCTCACTTCCAATATTTATTACTTAAAACCAAATCGTCAAAATATATTATTATTGTTCTGTTCTGTCGAAAAGTCACGGCATCTCAGCCCTTCAATGCCGTTTGTTAATTTATAATCAAAGGAGTGTACTCGATGAACCATTTAACGATTACCTTCATATGTGTCTTTATTTAAAACTCGCGAATAATTCACATTCATGGTTCTCAGTTCACTGTCTAGCGTTCGTTCTTTTTCCCACTCTACATACGTTTTATCCGGGTTATGTCATGCATAACATACCTACTTGAATCAAGCGTGAACTTATATGGTCTCATCACGTAAAAGTCACGAGTCCACTGCTATTTCATAATCCCAACAGTGTAGATAGATACATTAAAACATTTTTACTTTGTTTGGAATGATGTGATTAATTATTTCTAGTTTGATATTGGTGTGTTCCACTAATTTGTGCTTCTGCATTTTTAAGTAATTACAATATTGCATGAATATGCTTATAATATATTCTGTAGTGTACTTTGTATTGTAACAATACAACATTAATTTTACTACATTTTACTAAAATTTCTAAATAACTCTCATGTATTTGGGATAATTATGGTATGGAACATACATATAAATAATTTCACTGCTATAAATATTTTGTTTCCTTTTTTGTGGTTTTAAAATAATTTATAGATCTGAGTTACGTTCAAATGTATTCCACAGAAAAACAGCTAGGATTTTGTTGTTTTTAAATTTTTGACCTGCATTCCCTTTAATAGAACTAAAAATGTATTAAAATACCATGCTTAATGAACACTATTATTCACAAAATCAGAAATACACAGGGTACATCAATATTAATTTATCCGTTTAAGATTAATTTTCTTCTTTTTGTATCCAGTTTTATTTAACGATACGACAATGCGTTGAAAAAGTGCAGGACTTGGACCGATTTTTAACAATACTATTAGCCCTCCAAATGTCATATGATTCAATCTTATGAAGATGCACAAAATAATCAAATCATGTTCTATTTATCGCCGACCAGTCGATCAAAAATTAAAAGCCTTACTCCTATGTTTTGAAGATAACATTGTGTCCGTAAAAATTAAGGCGGCTATTAATTTACACAATATACAAGGTACAATATATAGTTGAACGTAACTCAGACCAATAACTTGTTTCAAAACCGCAATAAGGAAAAACTGGTTTGAATATCACGCGCTACGAATCCCAATACAAAGATGCAAGTAATTGTGATTGCAGTAGTTGGTTTGGGTGAACTAACCAATCAAACAGTAGATTTTTTAACGCAATTATGTTACTTTATAAAGCATTTAGAATAATTAATGAGCAAACAACAGTGAAATTGTCAACATTCTTGTTTCATACAATAATTGTCCCATAGGAGAGCTTTTTACACTTTCGGTAGAAATGAGTAAAATTTAAGTTACAATTAATTAATTGCTTGCAAGCCGGTGACGAGAACATATGTAAAGGGTAAGCGTTGATAGGGTAATCGAGGCTATGAGATTAGCCAACGGGAGTTAAACGTGGTGATATCCGCTAATTATACGACAACGACCCGACAACAAAGATAAAAATTTGAACAGATTAGTTTCAATTCCACATAAGGTGAAATAAATAATTCGCCGGAAAGTGAACTCAATTCACGTAAAGTTTTAACTGTAAGTTTGATTAGCTAGTTACATAATGCATAAGGGGGTTATTTAGGGGTACATTGAGTCGTATTGCTTACACAATACAAGTAAATAGTACTAGGAGTTAGAAAACCACATTTATATAGCATGAAACATACGTAATTTGTATATTATGCAAAAAGCAGACATTTAACACCCTGTACAAGGATCGCAGTTGACTTTAATTAATGCCGGGAAGCATATCATTCAACAATAAACACACATTCAGCAAAAGAAGTAACTCTACACGCAATCAAACTTGTCTTAAACCAAAAGTATTCATAAATTGTAAATCAATTGACTTCAATATTATGAAAATAAAAAATAAAAGCGGAAAATAATAAGTTGAGACAAGACAGAAAGTTTAGAAGAATACAAACTATAGGGTGAATCGGATAATGAAGAGTATATGTCTGGCTAAAATTTCTGAAACAGTAAAACGTTGTTAGGAAGGAGATTCTTATTTAGAGAGCTTTCCTGGAAAAAAGGGATTGCTTAACTTGTTTATTGCAGTTAAAATAGACTTAGCCCTGTTGGGATAGAGTTTTATGCCATCGATAGCGACAAATCAACGTATAAAATTGTAGAAAATGATACGATAGTCACCAACTTGTATACAAGTTGCACAATCAAAAGTATAGCTTCTGGAAAGCGTCTAACGTATAAATTTTCTTGAAAATAATGTCAAAATGTAGTGAGAAATGGTTTTAATATTTCCAAGAATGTTTATGACCGTCTTTGGTGCAGAAATAACATTTTTTCTGCATATTTGGGAGTATTCATTTTTATTTTCGTAATGCTTACATAATTTTACGTAAAACTCTTGTCTATGTATAAAATTGGACTGGAAAAAGCATGGTCAATCAGTGAATCGTTGGTGGTCAACTGTAGGAAAATTCCGACTTTTCATTTATTATATTTCTTTTTCTTGAAAGAAAACGTTTTTTTGTTAATTAATGTTTTCAAAATTTCAGAACATATTTATTCTTCACGGTATTTTATATTTTTATACAATAGAAAAAAAATCACAAAAATTTGAAATTTTTTTTAAATGGTCAGTTATTGGCGTAGGCATGTTACGTGCGTTAGTTAACTTTACAAAAGAGACATAACAGTAAATAATGTATTACCTAGCTTTCGGTGCTAAGGGGTGGGTTATTTAATGAAATGAATTTTTTTTAGAGGTATACAAATTGTAAAACGTTCACTAGATACCCTTACACTTACCTGTAAAGATTTTTGAATTCCCTGTCTAATAAAAGCTTTGCGTACCAACACACCTGATTTTAGTCTTTCTAGAAGATCGGGTGTTACAAGAGACGATTTTAATGGTTCTTACTGCAAAATAGGTTGATGGAGCCTTGTGTACACGTTTTCTCATTTTATGCAAATTTTAAAATAATCACATATAATAAGAAAACCAACTCTTGTTCTTCTAACTTATATTATCAAAACAACAAAACAAAAAGAACTAAGCTCTATTCCCAATTGGCCAAACATGTGTTTATGTAAAATAAAAAGAACATTAAATTTAACCAATTATAAGTATTTGACCAAATTAACTGATACATACAAAATTCGCAAATACCAATAGTGGTGCTATTCGATATAAGAATTTTCGGCTTACAATACGCTTTAACTAAGCGCATACCAACGTAAAATATTCTCCAAATAAAAATAAGTGCTATTCAACCAAAAATATATCAGGAAAAATGCATAGCAAGTGAAAAGTAAAAATTTATTGACCTATAGGTCTGTTGATCTTGTACAAAGCTCAAGCAACCTTGTAGTGCAGAAAAAGGGTTGTAGGTAATACAATATTTTAACTTCGTGTTGAAGTAAAGCGTCCAACGCAGTGGCACTTTTACATGTGACGGTAATCTTTAAATTCCGCGTTTACATTCGCGTTTGAGAATTCATTTCTGTAACAATCCCGAGTTTTAAATACCGTCACTTTGGCTGTCCGATCTGTAACCTTATTTGCACGACGACAATTGCGTAGCTCTGCTTTGCTGTTTAGACTAGAATAGCCAAAATATAAGGTTTCTGTCCTTTAAGATCCTTCGGTCTATATAGGTTATAAGGTCTTCGTGGATTACCGGAGTTTTCTTGTTCACGCGGATTGTGCGTCCAAAGCTGTCCTATTGTCGAGTTCAATGCCATTATGTTTATATTCACGGTCATCTTGTTGTTACATTTTTAAAAGCGCCGTGGTTGTCTATATTCGCTACGCATTTTTTATGTCTGTAACTTCTGAGCTTATGAATATTAGGGCAATTTACTATGGTTTGGGTTTCTTTAAACTCGTATGTATGTTTACAAATACGCTTTCCCAAGCTGCTGATTTTCCAAAATCTGTTTGTGCTTTTCTAAATTAATACGAAGAGTATAAAGTTCCAATCTATATCAGTGGTTGTATTTCATATATATTAGGTTCCTTCGTGTGTATTTCTGTGTTCTACTTTAATATTTTATTAGCGAATTAATAATGTGCACTACTGAAGCTTTTTTAAATTTTCAAGGTATTTCGCTCTAAAGCTTATTTAACCATCTGAAATTAATAAATTTTTTTTATATTACCCAATATTTGCTTAAATAACGTATTTGCGTTACACCTCTCTTACAAACAAAGTTTTCTTTGTATATTAAATTTTCTGACGCTAAAACATCCTCCAAAACAAGTACCTTCTAAAATCATATATTAGTCCCTCTCGTTTTCATAATTAATTAATTAATTAATTAATCGCTTGCAAGCTGGTGACGAGAACATGTAAAAAGGGTAAGCGTTGATAGGGTAATCGAGGCTATGAGATTAGCCAACGGTAGTTAAACGTGGTGATATTCGCTGATTATACGACAACGACCCGACAGCAAAGATAGAAGTTTGAACAAATTGGTGTCAATTCCACGTAAGGTGAAATAAATAATTCGCCGGAAACTGAACTCAATTTACGCGAAGTTTTAACTGTAAGTTTGATTAGCTAGTTACATAATGCATAAGAAGGTTATTTAGGGGTATATGGAGTCATAATGGTTACACAATACAAGTAAATACTACTAGGAGTTAGAAAACCACATTTATATAGCATGAAAGATACGTAATTTGTATATTATGCAAAAAGCAAACATTTAACACCCTGTATAAGGATCGCAGTTGACTTTAATTAATGCAGGAAAGCACATCATTCAACAATAAACACACATTCAGCAAAAGAAGTAACTCTACACGCAATCAAACTTGTCTTAAACCAAAAGTATTCATAAATTGTAAATCAATACGCGTTAAATGCACTTAAAAGCTAGAAAATCATGATACAATTCACATTAAACATGCGATAGTGAAAGTAGATAGCACAGCGTCCTGATAAGAAACGCATTCTTCGAAATAAATACGCTTTGGAAACGTAAAAACTAAACAGAAATATGCTAATTTACGTCACTTTGTCTACGTGATTTTCTGCATGGAGTTGATACAATCCTCAAAGTATTATCTAGACAAACAAAAGCCATAAGTAAAATTGCGTGCCAAGGCGAATTAGAAATTTCTGTAACAACATCAAAACAGACGGTATAAATAAGCACAAACTACGTGATCAAGGAATCGTTTCGACAAGTTATTATACCCTATTTACGTTAAATATGGAATGACCTCATAATTCAAATAAATGCTGTGTTGTCATAGTTAATGTTATTTATGATCAGAGTAACCATTTCTTGTGCACGCGAATCCAAATGTTTAGGCATTCTAAATGTCAAATACTGAAACTTGCAATGTATAAAGTGTTTTAGTAATGAAAAAACTGTTTTATTTAGCAAATATAAAGCACAAACGATTTACTACAAAACTAAACAATGGCAATAAAATGTGAAATGTCAAGGTAATAGAAGTGAAAAATGTTGCAACACCGTACAGAACTGCAAACTGCTATACACTAAATTCTAACATCATTAAACCTACGTTCTTAGTTACGTTCACATTTTACAATCGCTAGCACTTTATTACTGTTTATGACGTCATCCCATACTTAACGTGAATAGGGTATATCAGAGATATACTCGTAAAAGCCCAAAATATCCAAAACAACCGATGGTTGGTTGTAAACTTTGAACAACAGTCCAAATAATCAATAAATTTTTAGATGGGGCGTAGACTATATAACACGCGAATTTGATAAGTCTTAGTTTGAACCAAGCACAAGATGCATCACTTATACTCAAGAATTTACGCGTCGAGTAAATATTCAAATTAAATGATCAAATTTTTGTGAAAAGTGGTGTTATAAAATTTTAAAACAAATTATAGTGAAAATACATGAGACAAGTTTCGCCGTTTGCTGGAAAACGTGAGTAGAAGCTTATTAATTAATTTAGGTTAAATATCTATAATTTAGGGATCTAAGAGACAGTACGAAACTTTAAGTGAGATTAGGAAGACTATACGAAACTATAAGTAAGATACATTACAAAACATTGTGAAAATTTAAGGGAAATCACGTAAATCTAGATGAAATTAAGAAAATCCAAGGGAGATTAAGAAAATACTAGATTATTGATTAGTGAAAAATTTCGTAAAAAAATGAAAAATCTTGAACGTTCAGAGAAATTCCAGTAGAGTTCAACGTCATTTTGCTGGCTTTAAAATAAGGAAAAGGAGCTTTAATTTTTGGAGGTAAACAATTTAAAATTTATTGTTATTTGATTCAAGGGCTTATTTTTGTCAAACAGTAAAACAGATTAAGCTGTGAAGCGTATAAGATGTTTTTCTATTTCATTATACATAGGTAATTTTTGAACGGTAGTAATATCTATAAATGTGATGGTCTCTTGTGGTTTTTATTGTGACGTTTCGGCATGAATAATTATGCTCTATTCATAGAATAATTACTATGCCATAAAAAAGTTCTACATACAAATAAAAATCAAAAGTCATAACTGTAATTGATATATTAGTTTTTATATGTAGAATATGGCATTAATGAATCTATTCTATTATTAATGGATATATCATGCCGAAACCTCAGTAATATAAATAACAATTTGATATAGTATTATACGAACGAATGCATCTCAAGAAACCATCATATTTATATATATTATATATTATATATAGATATATATATATATATATATATGTATATATTGTAGTAATATCGGTTCGTATGTCAATCTGGGCAATACATAATTCTTTAATCAGTTCAAGCTTTCGAAAATTATTTTATTTTCTGTCTTCAGGAAGAGATTATATGAATCTATCTAGTAAATGGTTGAGCATGTATAGTTAGGATAGACGACAAACTTGGTGAGTACATTCAAAACATCATAATACAGATTAACATAATTAATTAAATTACTAAGTGGTTCGTTTTAAAAACATTAACGGACAATTTTAATAATTTATAATGTTCATGAGACCAGTTCAAGTTGTAAAATACTATAACTTAATTTATAATCTATACTGGTTCCTATGTAACTTATAATTTTTGAAATTGACTGTTAAATGATTATTATTAGACACGAACCATCTTATTAATTAATTATTATTTATACTGTTATTGATGAATGTTTTGAAATAGACTATAATGTCATTTTCGTATCCTGACTATTATCGATGCTTCAACCATTTACTAGATAGATTCATATAATCTTTCCTGAAGAAAAAATAAAAATTTTTCGAAAGCTTGAACTGATTAAAAGAATTATGTAATTGCCCAGATTGACTACGACCCGATATTTACTAAATAATATATATATATATATATATATATATATAAATATATATATATATATATATATGATGGTTTCTTGAGATGCATTCGTTCGTAAAATAAGAACTATAATGTCAAATTGTTATTTTTATTCTGAGGTTTCGGCATGAACATGTATGCCTTAATAATAGAATAATTATTATGCCATGAAAGATGGATAGACATTGATGAAACTATAAAGCAGCAATTTCATTATGTATGGTATTTACTTTATTACATATATAGAACTTGGACGTCGAAATTTAATTTGAAAAGTTGAGAAATGATGTTATGATGCTTGTATTTAAATACTAAAATAAATTTAGATGACGCAGTGAGACGAAAGTGTTTTTCTTTGTTCAGAGTATAGCTTGATTGTAAAAAGAACTTGATTCTACCAAGAGGCCTATCTAATTAGATTCGCCTTGGAAAACTCGTCTTCCAGAGGAATCGTTTCCTAGGCGGGACGATTTGGTGTCCATAAATTGCGACAGTATCAAAAATCCTTTCAGGGTAAGTGTTTTGGTAATACAGTTTGATAATATAACCTCATCGCTATTTTTTGCAATTTATCAATCTGTTTATATTGGGATTCACCTCTGCACTATTCTAGTTAGACGGTGCACCTTTAATTTGTTGCGGGATTTCAGGTCCATTCAGGCAATACAAAATTTAACAGTTTAACGTTTCTTTCAACCGTAACAAAAGTGTACATTTTTAAAGTCTAATAGATTGGACATTTCATATTCAAAGGTTTAATACTTAATTATCGGTCTGTCAATAATTACAGAATTTGGAATAAATTACTTTCGACACTAATGGCGAATGCCTTTAAGGCTATAGAAATTCTACGGTAATTCTAATTCTTTTACTTATTAATGCAAAAGCTAATTCTAATTAATGTTGGTTTCTTTCCTTACTTGTTTTTTGAATTTAATCTTGTACTAACCACAGACAATGTATTTGAGTAGCTGGAAGTGCCAGTCATCAAACTTAATCGAGGGTACTTCCGTGGTAAGCCGCAGTCTAGAGATATTATTTTTCGTACCACTGCACGTGATTAAAAAGTAATTTCGATGCCTTTCTCTATAACTGCTTAAAGCCATTTAAATTTGCATACTTGTGTAATTTTGTCAACGCGAAATGCAATTTCGATATCACCGAAAGCGATAATAAAATTTACTAAAAATCAATTCTAGGAAATGTTTAGGAAACTAATACGGTGTATAAAAGAATAACATTAGCAGTCCCCAGCAGTAAAACCACTTCGCTTTTAAATCTACAGCTTCCTATATGTGACAACATTGTTAAAGTCCCTCTAGAAATGTCGTTCAACAATGGAGTTCAATGTTTCAATTGTTATTTTCTTTAGGATTTCTAAGAACTTAAGTAACTTAAAAATTAAGTAGGATAAATAGGTATGTGGTATGTTATAAATGTATAATTTAGTTCTATTTTTACAAAACATTAACAGCTTACGTATTTTATTTTTTAATCTAATGAAAAATAGTACATTCACTTTGATATAAAAAATTCAGCATAATATACACAGATGAAAATTTAAATAAAGTTTAACTTTTCTACTTTTGATTGCCGCAAATTTTTAGAAACAAGCTTTATATTAATAGTATCTTACATTTCAAACACCACGAACAAAATGGCCAATCTGAGTAACCTTTACTGCAACAAGGCTGACCTTCGATAATATTTATATCAAAATAAATTTTGAAAATAATAGTCCATTTAATGCCACTGATACGGAAATAGTAAGAAGAATCCTTAAAGAAATGTCACATTGGAAAATCATGGTGTTAAATTATTTTTCAAAGATGGGTGACAATAGATTGTAGGGCTTTTAAATTTATTTGATAAAAAAGTGTCTTAAGCGTTTTAATTTCATTAAATAAATCATTGTCGTAAATGTCGGATTCATTTTTGAACTCATCGATTGTTTTACATTGTAGCAATTTTATTTTCTACCTCATATATATATCTGTATAATCAATCCTTTTATTAAATATTAAATAATATAACACATTATAATGTTATCCAATCCACTTAATATAATTATATCTATTGTCCAATAAAGAACTAGTATTTAGTTCATGTTAAAAGTTGAATTCTACGGAGACAAGATAAAAGCTTTTGTTTGGTATCCTTCCTGGATCCCCTTCCACTCAGGAATCGTAACGTAACTTTGTTACTGGGCAGCAACAAGCTGCCAGGTCACTTCCAACACAGCTGGGGTTCAAGCAGGTCGAAAGTTGTTCTTAGGAGCGATGTCCGTGATTGATTTTTGCTGTTGGAGGCGTGCACGATGGAAAATTGCCCGTGTATGCTATTAGGAACAGTAAGTGAATTTGTTTCTATAAAATATTAATTAAAATTTTCAGTGTAACTTTGGAAACTATTAAATTTAAAACATGTAACATTGGAGATTATTAAATTTGAATTTAAATTATATTGCAACGTAGATTGTGAATAAGCTCTTTTCTGAATGGTATTCATTCGAAGTTGATGGAAAATAATTGTATCTTTGTATAATATGGAATCACATATATAAAGTTGTTCGGATCAATTACAGACAACATTTGCTTTCTTGTGGTGTGAATTCTTGAAACGCAGTTAATGGAAGCCAAGTGACGGTTTTTCAGTAAGCGGCGCAGCTGCTTGTTTGGAATGGAATTTTCCGTTGTTCAAACATATGTCACCATTCACGCAAGTATATAGGTGCAAATTGGAACTCTGGTATGTACAAAAAAAATTATGTTCGTATGTTGTCTGAACTGTCGACGTAGTAACGAGATAAATTTTGCTGTAATCGACTTGTGTTAACTGTATGTAGGTCAAGGCCAGACCTAAGTTATATTTTTCGTAGTCATACGTTATGAATCTGTAATTTGTTTCTACAAATTCTTTTATTAACTCAAAGAAACATCAGAAGATGTCACTACTAATTAGATAAATTAAATTCTCATAATTTTAAACCTTTAGAAATTGAATCTTTACATTTGATATTTTATGAATAATTAGCTGTAATTATCTACTGTGAAATTAAGGTAAATTTACCATAATTAACTCTTTCTTTAAATAAGCAATTTTATGCTTTGTCAATTTGTTATATAAACTTCATTAAATAGTAAGTGGTACGGATACTTTCAGTACCATTGTAATTAACTCTTTCTAATTTAAATTAACTTATAAAGGAAGACATATTTTTGTAAACGAAAAATTACTTTATTGGATACCAAAAGAATAGATTCTTATTTTCGGACTAAAGATTATCTTTTATTTAAGAGGAATGAAAGTCGATTCTGTTTGTATTTAATTATTTTTGAATTTGAATGCACAAACAGTGCTTTTCTTTGTTTAATCTGTTCACAGGTGCAGTGCAGGATTGCTAAGGTCAAGGTCGAACCATAAGGTAAGATACTTCAAAGATTAGGAGGTCTTTAAAAATTATATAGCGGTTATAGAAAATAGGTTTCCGCATTAGCCTTGTACAAGGGACTTGTTTCAGGTCTTCTCAGTATAAAAAAATACGGTGGCGCCTTATTCTTATTATTAGTGGTTGCAATTACACCCCGACCCACAGCTCATTCTCTACCCAGAGCATATAGTTCGACTAGCCGCTTGCCTTTGAGATTTCCTCAACTTAGAGCCACCTTCCATCTTAATTTGCCGTGGGCTCCATTTCTAATTATCGGAAATTCTCGTTAAACTAAATCCATAAGTAAAAAACCTAACAAATAGCGCCCAGCGTGTAGGCCTCGATTGCTGTATCAATTGTATAAGCACATAAAGTATAGGCTTCGATTGACTTTGGTTGTTTACACTTGTGGTTTGTAATTCATTTACCCTCAGATTAATTTAGTCTATTGATGTTGTTGTTTAATTGAGTTTAATTTGTAATTAGTTAGTTAGTCTATTCCATGATGGCTGAGACGTATCAAGTAGTTTATCTGCATAAAGATGAGTTGGATTATGAATTGAAAATTCGTGAAGTGTCAGCAGCAGACCGATGCAGGATAAAAGGAAAATGTTAGGCCGATTATTAGCCAAAGAAACAACATTGCCTGATTTTATTTGTCAATTAGCTCTAACGGAAATTGATAGTATGTCTACATTAATAAAGTTGTGTAAGAAATTAGAAGAAGCTTTCTTATATGGAAAAATTGTTCGATAGGAATATTATTGCTCTTTTAGTCGCAGCTTGTAGTATTTCAGTGAATAATAATTCACAGTGTAGTTGATAATAGTGATTTGTATTTAGGTTTTCTTCCATTTGTATTAGCTACAATAGTTGTTTGATAAATTTTTATAGTAGAGATGATAGATGTTTATAATTTGGTACACTGGTTTTACTGTCGGTAAACCGTTTCAAGATTGCTCTTGTGCATAGGCACGTTTTGTTTTGATATATTTTGATAGCAATTTTGATTTATTTATATCCGCATTGCAACGCAGTATGTTAATTGGTTGTAAGTCTAAGTGAAACTTGTCGTCGTGGTTGGTCGGATTAGCAGTATGTCAGTCTAGACGAGACTTAGGAAAAGTCGGTCGCTCAGCATTACATTAGTCTAAACGAGACTCGAGGTAAGTTGTCACTCTAGCGATTTTGGCATCACTATTTTGAGATTGGTGATAAGGTTATAATTTTTTGTTTATAAGTCTAGGTGAGACTCACAGAGGAGTTTGTCACCCTAGCAAGTTTATGCGTTGTGAAGTACTTTTGTCTATCTTGACAGTTTGATTATGAGTAGTGTAAGAGTGTACTAGAACATTGATTTATTGTTATCCTAGATGGAAGGTTGAGAGTAATTTAAATTATAAATTTATTATGTTTAAAATTGTCATTGTCTGCGAATTTAAAAGAGAAGGTGTTCTTAAAGTTTGAAGTTCATTGGTTTAATGTTTGAAATCATGTTGATAATTTAGTTGAGATCAAGTTAGATAATGTGGATCCTTGGTATGTGTCTCTTCGAGAAAAAATTTTAGCTTCACCTGATGATTACCCCCCAATGGAAGGTAGAAGATAATTATGTATTTAAATTTTTTTCATCAAATTTACCACTCTCGTCGAATGTAAGGGAATGGAAATATTTAGTCCCTAGATCACGGAAGGAACAGGTTATTCGGATAAATCATGACCCTTCAGTGGCCGGTCATTTTGGTTTTTTTAAAACATTGGCACGCATTCAATGCGTATTGATGTGTTGATATTTTGTAAAAATTGTTTAACTTGTGGTGCACAGAAGGCATCGAATAGAGGACCCCTTGGTTTAATGGGAAAGGAAAAGAAGTGAAGTTCCCTTTCAGATTATTGCTATAGACCTCATGGGCCCATTTCCTCGGTCTAAGGTTGGACACAAATGGTTGTTAGTTATAGGTGATTGGTTCTCAAAATTCACGTTGATGTTCCCGTTACGTAGTGCTAAAGCGCATTTAATAGAACGTGTGTTGAGGAAAAAGTTTTTTAGTTTATGGTGTTCCCAAATATATTATTTGTGACAATGGCTCACAATTTAGTGGTAAAAATTTCAAGGCCGTATGTAAAAATATGACGTTCAAAAATTTGGTTTAATGCAGTTTACTCTCCCAATGTAACTTTGTAGAGAGGATAAATAGAACAGTCGGAACAGCTATACGTTCGTATATTGGAGAACATGATACTTGGGACATAGAGTTACCCCAAATTCAGTATGCGATTAATTCTGCAAAACATCATGCCACTGGTTATTCGCCAAATTTCTTAGTTTTTGGTAGACATGTTCCTGTGTCTGGAAGATTTTATGGTCTTGATGTGGAACCCTCAGTTGATATTGATTTTATTTCTAGAGATAGACCTTCGTATGTATCAGATCATCAAGGACTGTTTGATATTTTTATAGACGTACAGAAAAGGTTACATTTAGCTTACATGCAGTCTAGTAATTCGTATAATTTAAGAAGACGTAACATTTCTTTCGAAGTAGGTGACAAAGTTTGGAGGTCAAATAAAGTTCTTTCGAAAGCAAGTGATAAATTTACAGCTAAGCTTGCGCCAAAATATGTTTTGAGTATTGTTAAAAGAAGGTTTCAAGTTTAATTTATGAATTGATTAATGAAAATGGTTCAGAGCAGGCAGATGGCATGTTAAGGACTTAAAACCTTATTCAGAGTTCAGTGGTGATATTGAAAGAGAGAACGTTTCTGAACATTAATTAGTGTTGTTGATATATTTAATGGTTGATAGTAGGAATTATTTCTGTCTTATCTTTTAGTAAAGAGTTTAAATATTGTATTGGAATACTGTTTGGTAGTCTAAAATTTTAGATGTTGGATAAGAAGTATAAAAGAATTTTTGTAGCGCAGTAAGGCTGACACTAGACTGTGCTGATATTGTTAGTTGCAAGTTATTTATTTGAGTCATGATAAAAGTTACATGTTTCCGTTTGTCAAATGATTTCATTGGTCGTATAATTCTTTAGTTCAAGGTTATAAAGGAATGTTTAGGTATTTTTGTGATTAAATTGTTTGATAAATAAAGTTGTATATATTTGTTTATTATTTTTTGGATTTGTGATTAAAGTATTTGATAATTATATTAGGAATCAGGTAGTTGAGTCCATATTAAATATTGGTTGGAGGTCAATATTGTTAGTAACTTTGATAGTTATGTTTAATTATGAATATCGCGTGAGATAGCAATGTTCTATGTTTATAATGAATATTGTGTGAGATAGCAATGTTCTATGTTTATAATGAATATTGTGTGAGATAGCAATGTTCTATGTTTATAATGAATATTGTGTGAGATAGCAATGTTCTATTTTGTTCATTCATGCGTGAGTGAGATTTTTGAGGAGTAAGACGTGGAGAAGTTTTACTTGTCTCTTCTGGGAAAGAGATATTTCTACATTTTGGTTGCATATACATGCGGTAGATTGTTAAACGTTAGTGATTTCGAGACATGTTTGCTGTTTTGAAGTTATGTTTGGAGTGGATCTCAAAGATAGTGAGAGTCCTTTTCTTCTTTTGTAAATATGTAAATTAAAGTTAATAAAGTAAAAATATGTTTGTCATGATAATTTGATATTTTCATTAAGGAATTATAATACAGCAGTATTATATGTTTTGTTGTTTAAGTTTCGAGTATAAATGAGTGATATAATAACCCCGAATATGATTAAACGATAATGACACCCTACCGATTAAGACTTCCGAATTTGTCCCCTTGTGGCGTATAGTACGCGTAGTTACTCGTCACTCATTTTCAACTATGTTGTATCTTAAGTGGTAATTTTGTTTTATTTTGTAAAATTAATAATAATAAGTCGTGAATATGTAACAATAAATTCAAAAAAAATTCTTAGTATTTATTCCAGAATTTTTTCTCTTAGAAAGAGGCAGTGTAGCAATTTTATTTTCTACCTCATATATATATCTGTATAATCAATCCTTTTATTAAATATTAAATAATATAACACATTATAATGTTATCCAATCCACTTAATATAATTATATCTATTGTCCAATAAAGAACTAGTATTTAGTTCATGTTAAAAGTTGAATTCTACGGAGACAAGATAAAAGCTTTTGTTTGGTATCCTTCCTGGATCCCCTTCCACTCAGGAATCGTAACGTAACTTTGTTACTGGGCAGCAACAAGCCGCCAGGTCACTTCCAACACAGCTGGGGTTCAAGCAGGTCGAAAGTTGTTCTTAGGAGCGATGTCCGTGATTGATTTTTGCTGTTGGAGGCGTGCACGATGGAAAATTGCCCGTGTATGCTATTAGGAACAGTAAGTGAATTTGTTTCTATAAAATATTAATTAAAATTTTCAGTGTAACTTTGGAAACTATTAAATTTAAAACATGTAACATTGGAGATTATTAAATTTGAATTTAAATTATATTGCAACGTAGATTGTGAATAAGCTCTTTTCTGAATGGTATTCATTCGAAGTTGATGGAAAATAATTGTATCTTTGTATAATATGGAATCACATATATAAAGTTGTTCGGATCAATTACAGACAACATTTGCTTTCTTGTGGTGTGAATTCTTGAAACGCAGTTAATGGAAGCCAAGTGACGGTTTTTCAGTAAGCGGCGCAGCTGCTTGTTTGGAATGGAATTTTCCGTTGTTCAAACATATGTCAGCATTCACGCAAGTATATAGGTGCAAATTGGAACTCTGGTATGTACAAAAAAAATTATGTTCGTATGTTGTCTGAACTGTCGACGTAGTAACGAGATAAATTTTGCTGTAATCGACTTGTGTTAACTGTATGAACAGGTCAAGGACAGACCTCAGTTATATTTTTCGTAGTCATACGTTATGAATCTGTAATTTGTTTCTACAAATTCTTTTATTAACTCAAAGAAACATCAGAAGATGTCACTACTAATTAGATAAATTAAATTCTCATAATTTTAAACCTTTAGAAATTGAATCTTTACATTTGATATTTTATGAATAATTATCTGTAATTATCTACTGTGAAATTAAGGTAAATTTACCATAATTAACTCTTTCTTTAAATAAGCAATTTTATGCTTTGTCAATTTGTTATATAAACTTCATTAAATAGTAAGTGGTACGGATACTTTCAGTACCATTGTAATTAACTCTTTCTAATTTAAATTAACTTATAAAGGAAGACATATTTTTTGTAAACGAAAAATTACTTTATTGGATACCAAAAGAATAGATTCTTATTTTCGGACTAAAGATTATCTTTTATTTAAGAGGAATGAAAGTCGATTCTGTTTGTATTTAATTATTTTTGAATTTGAATGCACAAACAGTGCTTTTCTTTGTTTAATCTGTTCACAGGTGCAGTGCAGGATTGCTAAGGTCAAGGTCGAACCATAAGGTAAGATACTTCAAAGATTAGGAGGTCTTTAAAATTATATAGCGGTTATAGAAAATAGGTTTCCGCATTAGCCTTGTACAAGGGACTTGTTTCAGGTCTTCTCAGTATAAAAAATACGGTGGCGCCTTATTCTTATTATTAGTGGTTGCAATTACACCCCGACCCACAGCTCATTCTCTACCCAGAGCATATAGTTCGACTAGCCGCTTGCCTTTGAGATTTCCTCAACTTAGAGCCACCTTCCATCTTAATTTGCCGTGGGCTCCATTTCTAATTATCGGAAATTCTCGTTAAACTAAATCCATAGTAAAAGGCTAACAACATGTAAAGTTTTAAAATGATTTAAAAGCTCTTGCTCGGGCAAATCGAGAAGGTTATTAACGAATTCCAAAAATATCCTTAAATTTTGACATTAACTCAAATCTATCTTGCAAGGGCTTTAAGTTAGATCAATGTTTCTGTAAAAACTTATTTTAAAGTTATGTTTAGGGTCCTCAACTGGTTCATCATCCTGACACCCGAATTTTCTTCTTCATCCTATATGAATTACTCTAAAGTTTCCGCATCGAAAATCCTTCGTTTCTGGACATCGATCTTCGCTAGTTTCTACTATGTCCAATGCTAACCTAACCTAACTTAACCCACTAATTTCGTTAAACCTATAGTTCGGCGTTTTAGGTCACTAAAGCACGCAAGCCTTTCTACCCGTTGTAGTATTTTAGACCATCTTCAAGGTGCAGGTCCGTCCAGAATGGCACTTACCTGTATATTCAAATATTTTTGTAATCTAAACGATATACTTTTAGATAATTTATGTAAGGGTTACGTACCAAAAAGCGCTTCACAAAATTTATTAGTAAATGACTATTGTAAAGATTTTTTGGTGCGTACCAATACTTCAAAAATTTACAGAAATCAAATATGTATAAACTCGTCATTTAAGTTTTTTATATCGGAAATGCCATGTAAATTATGAAAATGTTGGTAATG
The DNA here is from genome assembly GCA_036346225.1 of Platerodrilus igneus. NCBI lineage: Eukaryota > Metazoa > Arthropoda > Insecta > Coleoptera > Lycidae > Platerodrilus > Platerodrilus igneus. The sequence continues at coordinate 14,883 of JARFIW010001787.1, read as the reverse complement.
TAACTTGAGGGAAAAAATTATTTTAGCCGTGTTTTAGCTAGGATCTTTCCATACAATAGTGAATATTGAAGTTTAAAATATAATTGAGGTGCAGTTATAAAAAACACAGGTAGATTTATTTTTAAAAATATCCTCTTATTCTTGCTTTTGTGCTAAAACAAAATATTTTCATTTCTTTGGTGTCCTAAGGGAACCATTATCAAAAAAGTCCAACTTAGAATGTTAACTAAAGTTAATCATCTTAAGTGAGAATGATACATTACAAAATGTGTAATATGCGTGCAACTTTGTTTATAAATATGAAAAATTGAAAGTATACATGGTGGTTACTTTTACGACACGCACGATAGGAATATCCTAAACCGTGACGGGTACAGAGTTGTTTAAATAAGAGAAAAGTTGCACATTTTAATGTCTTTCAATATTACTAAAACAAATCCAGGATAGCTAGCACCGTTTCTTTTTGTTTATGAATAGATTGTTAGAACATTTGGCATGGTCATCCTAATGGAAGAGTCTACAAATTTGTATGCCAACTACATATCTGAGTTTCCATTGCTCATTTTGATGTTTTCATGGCCGTCATATTGAAATCTACCAATACTAAAAAGCGTCAAAAAATCTTATTTTAAGCATGTATTTATTACACATGAACAATGCAACATTATTTACTAATACAAATCATTAATTAAACATTTTCTGTAAAAAAATTAAGTTACTATAGAATTAAGCAATGATAAAATGAATTTGTCATTAGTTCTGATTCACTGGCTTAGCATTTTAATAGTATACATAGAAAATAATTGTTGAGTAGAATATTACTCGTTTTTGATATAAAAAGAAAGTGGCGAGGTATTGAAAGACCTTCGGTATTTTTTGTGTAACTCGAATTTTCGATCCCTTATAATGAAGGGAAATCGATAGTCTTCCGACTAAGCTAGGGGTCTATTCCTCGGGTAGAGCCTATGAGGAGTCGTCGTGGGTTTCACAACAAAAATATTGTTGTGTACTGACTCGCAAATAAAATTAGGCGGTGCAAAAGGGACGCCACCAAGTCCTAGAATTGATAAAGCACGGGATACCTTAAGGGTGAACTTGAAAATCCTCAGGGGAAAAATCGCTTTAACTGCGAAAACGCAGGATCTGAAAGAAAACATTGTTATTAGAATAACAAAGGATGCAAGAGATACACCCTTCCTACCTTATACAGTAAAGAGAAAAAGAGTAGTTATTAATACCTATAATTTAAACATAAATAGCAAAAGGTAATTTAGATATCAAGCTTTTTGAAAGCGCCTTTGAGTACTTCTTTATTGTGTCACAACTAATAACCTTATTCTTTATAAAAGGGGATATATTCTCTTTTAACTTATTTATTTCTACCTTTGGACGCACTTATCCAAAATAAAACAGTTGTTCAATTAAATCAAATGGTGGTTTTTTAATTAAATTTACCATTTTCTGTTGTAAAATTCATATACAAAAATGTACAATAAAAACGTGGTATAATCTTTTAGACTCAGATATTTAAATATGAGAATTTTGATAACCTCTACAATGAATCAAAATGTCAACAATAAAATAACTCTAACCGTAAAGTTTTTAAATACCCAAAATGCACAGATCTGTTTACCTTGGTTTACAAATATTTGTTATATATTCAATGCTAAATAAAATTAGTTCTTATAATTACGTTATGCGTTACTGAACTTTTGCGTATTAAATAAGGAAATTGATAATCTTAATTATTTTCAGTAATGTTTAATGTAAGCAATAATTTATACAATAATGAAATCCAAACGATAAAAGTTCTCTCAACTTTTTCGTAAAACAATCTGAGTAGAACGCTACCAATTTAGATTTAAATATTAGTCTTCTTGTCAAGTTATTCAGAACAGCTGTTGTCAAGTCATGTCTTTAGGCTAACGCTTACCTTAGTAACTGATTGTACTTTGAAACTGCATACAACAATACCTTGTTGAGACCAGATGTATTAGTTTGCGGTTCTGGGACAAACAAGTAACATTAGCGAACTTTCTACATCTTCATCTTATGAAATCGTAAATTTGAGCTTTTTGTTTTAAACTAATGACGAATTAAAAGCATAACAGCGCATTATACTGGACCATTATAGAAAACCATTTTCATGAACTTATTGTGCAATCAATCGAAGTAAATCGAAACATAAAATAAATCCATGGAATAGATTATTTGAATAAAACAGAAAAACGAGCTATTGAAGGTACATCATTTTCGACTCTCCTTTAACTTATCTTAAACTAAGAGATTATCTAATAATAAACTGAGAAATTAAAACGTGATATTTGAATTTGTAAATTCGTAAGCTTAACTGTAAATTTGTGAAATTAAAAATAGGTAAATCTGTGAGCGCGTTATCAGAAACAAAAACAAAGTCAAGTGCATTCAGCACTTGATTACGCTGCCACGTCTATGTCGACGCGTAAATTGCTAGCCCGGGCCATATTGAAAACCATGGTGCTTCTAATCGTAGCAAATGGCCGAGCCCGACTGATCCTGCAGTCGACGGAATGCGCACGATGCACAAAATATTTCGGCGTTTATGGAACCGTGTAAACAAGTATGGTAGATTTGAAAATCGGAAAGTTTGTCAGCAGGGTGAAACTGCTTACGAAATAAACGTGTTAGCGCGTAAACAGATATTAATCCCAAGGTGTGGTAACAAAAGAATAATTTAGAATGCAAGGTATTGAAATAAGGTGTACAAAAAATATTAAGTAAACATAAATATCACGTTTCCAAGTTATCAATATAAAATTTACACGTGGGAGACGCACAAAGAAGATTAATTTCACTAGTTTTGTGACCAACTAACTGAGGTGCCCTATTTCTGTAGTAAAGTACTCTGGCTCGATGAACATTTTACGAATAGCGGAATATTTAGTTATAAGAATGAACATTATTATGCAAATAAAAATACTTTATAGTCCGACAAGTCAGGCCTCAAATGCAAATTTCGGTTAATGCTTGTTGGGGTCTTATTAGGCTCATATTTCATACTTGGTCGTTTGACTGGTCAGTTCTATGTAGATTTTTTGCAAAATGCACTAGATAAAATGCTTGATAGTTTACTATTAAAAACACTGAGAAATCTTAAATATTTTCAGCAAAATTGAACGGGTTTGCATATTGCTAGAATTGTGGAAGAGTATTTGATCATACGGTTTCCAAACTCTTTCTTTGGGACTAACGGTCCTGTACGTTGGCCACCACGATCACTACACCAATAGCCTCATTACTTTTTGTAGGGTTACGCAGAAATAGAGTTTGCAATAGCCCAATTTAGAATGAAGATCAACATAGATACAAAAATAATCAGAATGTTGTAGCGTGATAGCGAACATGGATTGTAGAACTAGCAAATGCATAGAATATGGCAGAAGTCACTTTAAGCAATATTTGTAAATATTATAGTTTACAGTTAGGCCAGTAGGTTTTAGATTTAGGTATTCATCTTGTTAAATCTTGTTAAAATTTACTAAATGTTTAGGTATATAATTAAGAAAGTTGGATGAATTGCTTGTGTTAGTGTTCTGAATATTTATTATTGTGAAATTCAGTTTGAGTTTAGTTATATTACTTAATTATACGGCAACTTAATTTCTTGCACAAAATGTTTAATTAATGATTTTTGTTTTAAAATTGTGTTGCATTGTTCGTGTGTAATACATGGTTGAAATCGAATTTTTTGACGCTTACAAGTGTTGGTAGAATACAATATGGCTGCCATAAGAACATTAAAAGTGATCATTGGACACTCGGATATGTAGTTAACATAGAATATTTTAGACACTTCCGAGATAGACCGTGTTAAGTAATGCAAGTTTGCCAAATTTTATAAACAATTTATTTCTATACAAAAAAATTGTAAACCGCAAAAGAAATAGACGTCTTTTAGTGTTCCTGCGATAATTCAAGAACGACCCAAGATATCCTGGATTTCTTTTTGGAATATTGGAAGGCATAAGAGTAGCCAACTTTTCTCACAGTTAATCGACTCTGTATCTGTTACCATTTTGGATATTTCAATGATGTACATCGAAACAGCGACTTTCGTTGTATACCTGTATTGTTATAAAGAGGACTACTTATATTTTTTACTTTTGAGGTAACCAACGTTAAAACCAACATAACTATTCGCTTATATATTTATAATTTACATAATCATTGCAATGACTTCTAATTAAGTAATAAAGCAATTTTTGGAAACATGTTAATTGCGATTAGTCTTCAACTTTTACTGGGCATTTTCATTCAGTTTATGTATGAATCAATGTATCGCACGTTATTGGCGTACTAAAATAATGCAAATTTTAGATTAATTATTTGGCCTTCAGCCGCGTGAACGTGAGAATAACCAAGAGATCCTTCAAAATTTACTGTTAGTGTCTGTAACATGCAATCACTTAATTTACTGTTGTAAAATGTAATTAATTTAACAAAAATTGATATACCAAAACACAAAATAACACTTGAAATTTGCATATCTTAAGGTCTTTATTTAGATAATGTTTCCGGGTGTTTTTTAAATAGGTACCATTTGTAATAAATTAGTGTATGACAGGGATATAGTAATTTGAAACAGAAGAAAGGAGTAATGATATTTATTATTGGCGGTCTTTATTTTTAAAACTAGGTTTAAGGGCAAACCAATTTGTTTCATCATTGAAATGTTTCAGATGTTAAAAAATAAAGCACTTTAACCGATTATGAATAAGCCAAATCCAATGTTAAGAAAACATTTATTGATATTTCGTGCAAGTATATCCTAGCAATTATTTACTGTGAAAGTAATTGAAAATGAAATGTAATAGCAATTAAACCTTTAATGTACCATATCTAATTTTTATTGCATAAAATTATTGTGTGCAATCATGTAAACAGGAATAGACATTACGATACAGCAACTAACTGTTATGGGTAAAATGAACATTACGTTATAAATTTAGAATTTCCCTGAAGGGGTAAGGACCCCGTAACAATTTTAAGATGGACCGGCTAACTACAGTGGTGCGGGAATGAGTTGCTATTGAAGAAATACTAAAAATAATAAGAAAATGAAAATAATAAAATGGCTTAAATACAAACAAATTACGTTACACTAATAACTGTTCCTGAAAGGCCTTTTCTCTTGTTTTAATTAAAAGGCGCCAAAGAGTTTTGTCTCGGCAATCCGTTTGATATTATCCCCACTCGGATGACGGTTATTTCGCATAGGTCTCCTGTGCTTTTAGTTTCCTAAATTTATCACATTGTATTTTACATTTCTCTACACCACTTTAAAAACACTTATTAAAATAATTAAAAAAGCTTTTTAAATAAAAGCCTCTCTCGAATACGATTCCATCACTGTAGTAGCTGCATATCCTTTCACAAATTTATTTACCTTGACCTATATTATAAATAACTTCTAAAAAATTCTACCTAAACTTAAACTTTATTGGTATTAAATAATTGCAGCATAATTACAAATATACCAAAAAGCCTAATCTCTTTACCTCAAAATGGTCAGCTATTAACAAATGAAAAACTAAAACAAACATTAAATTAAATCTATCAATAATGCTATCACTCCAATTTTTCCAGTTACCATATTGAATTACATGATATTCTAAATTGCATTTCCAAAAATGCACATAGTACCAAATATAGAAAACAGTTAACTACCAACCTTTCTTTTCATCTTTTCTCTGTCCACTCAAAATACTAAAGTTTTATGTTTTAACTAACAATTATACCCCTCAAATAAAATTTATGTTTAAAATCAATACGTACATATTAATATTGCAAAAAACTCCCTTGCACGATAAATTTCATGCTTATATTTAATCAACAAAATAGCTACTTTCATGTTTAGTTCATTTCCTACTACATAAATACCAACCCGTTTACATTTGATCCTACGGTTTCCAAACTCATTCTTTGGGACTAACGGTCCTGCGCCTTGGCCACCACGATCCCTACGCCATTAGCCTCTAGATTACTTTTTATAAAGTTTTGCAAAAAAAAACAAAGTTTGCAATAGCCTAATTCAAAATAAAGATCAACATAGATACAAAAATACTCAGAGTATTTCGGTTAATTCCGTTCGCAAATATTCGTAGCGCGACAGCGAACATGAATTGTAGAACTATCAAATGCATAGAATATGGCGGAAATCAGTTTGAGCAATATTTATAAATATTATAGTTTACAGTTAGGTAAGCAAGTTTTGAATTTAGGTATTCATAGATAACAAAGAATTTTGTTAAAATTTGCTAAAATGTTTGGGTGTTTAATTAAGAAAGTTAGATGAATTGCTTGTGTTAGTGTTCTGAATATTTATTATTGTGCAATTCATTTTGACTTTAGTTATATTACTTAATTACACGGCAACTTCATTTTTGCGAAAATGTTTAATTAATGATTTTTGTTTTAAAATAGTGTTGTATTGTTCGTGTGTAATACATGGTTGAAATCGAATGTTTTGACGCTTTCTACTGTTGGTAGAATACAATATCGCTGCCATACGAATATTAAAAGTGATCAATGGACTCTAGGATAGAAAATTTTAGACACTTCCAAGATAGACCGTGTTAAGCAATTCAAGTGTGTCAAATTTTATAAACAATTTATTCATAAACAAAAAGTTGTAAACCGTAAAAAAATAGACGTCTTTTAGTGTTTCTGCGATAATTCAGGAACGACGCAAGCTGTCCTGGATTTCTTTTCGGAACATTGGAAGGCATAAGAGTAACCAACTTTTCTCACAGTTAATCAACTCTGTATCTGTTACCATTTAGGATATTTCAATGGTGTGCGTCGAAACAGCGACTACCCTGTATATCTGTATTGTTATAGGCAGGGTTAGTTATATTTTTCATTTCTGAGGTAACCAACCTTAAAACCAACGTAACAATTCACTTATATATCTACAATTTACATAATCATTGCAGTGATTTCTAATTAAGTAATAAAGCAATTTTTGGAAACACGTTAATTGCGATTACAGTCTTCAACTTATAGTGATTATGAAACAAAAAGAAGAAGTAATGATAATTATTATTAATGGCGTTCTTAATTTTTAGAACTAAGTTTTATGGCACGTTAATTTGTCATAATTGGATAATTTTAGCAGGTAGGAATGGAATGTATTTTCTACCACATAATAAAAATAAAACATTTAACCGAATGTATGTAAATGACCCAATGTTAGGAAAATATATATTAACAGTTTATATAATTATACATTGGAAATTACAAAGAAAGTAATTTATTGTAAAATAAGATGCACTAGTAATTAAAGCTACACTGGTATGGGAATGTATCGAGGCACTTAATGGACTGGCACAGCAGAACTCTGTTACATTACAGTGAGTGCTAGGCTATCAAGGACTCAAGGGGAAATGAAATTGCAGACAAACATGCAAGACAGGCGCATGGGCCATTTATCGGTCCCGAACCGGCCTTGGGAGTCACAAAAGCTGCGATCCGTAGCCATATTAGCGAATGGATGTGCAACCAACACCTAAGAGACTGGCAGAACAGACCAGGACTAACACATAGCAAGGCGCTGGTAAAGAGGCCTAGCAAAAACGGAATCCAGGAATTGCTTTGTTTAACTAGGGAACAGCTCAGAATCACTGTGGGGTTGCTGACAGGACATACTTCTGTCAAGGTTCACCTCCAGAGGATGCTCAAATATAACGGAGACCTCTAATGCAGACTTTACTTAAAGGAACCGGAGACTGCAATGCATGTACTATGCAGATGCGAGGCGTTGGGTAGAACGAGACGGCGTCTATTCAGGCGACCAAAGTTAGATCCGAAAGAAGTAGATACCCTTTCATCGAGAGACCTGTATGCTATAATTCGGGGTGCAGGTTTTGCAGACTGGCTACACTTAACTAGGGTCAGCATAATAAGCCTTTTAGGCTGCAGTGTGGCGGAGCCGTTTGGCAGACGTACCCGCCAGTGGGAGTAGTTTTAGTGGGTATGCCGCTAGGAGAGTCCCACACTTTGGCTATAAAAGCTTTCCACTCCACCGAGTACGGATAACTATAAAAAAAACAATTACAGCTACAACGTACCATACCCAAGCTCTATTACATAAATTATTGCGTGCGGTCATGTATACAGGAACAGACGTGATGATAGATCAACTTACTCGTGTTAAAAATAATTCGAATATTTAATCCCTAAAACAAAAGAAACAAATATAAGTTCATGTAGAAAGTCGGACTTTGGTGCTTGTTTCAGATTAAGCTATATTGCAAAAATTTTAATCTAGATCAGTGCTATTTCTACTTTGTTGCAAAAACCGCTTTCTTCAAACTTTGGAATACTTAAAACTTTTTAAAAGGGACGGAAAGCGACGCCACTTCCATAAATGTAAAAAAATATTAACTTCTGATACTGAGATTTTAAAAAACTTTGTAATCGACTATTTTGCATAATATCCTTAAAATTGATATGCTTTAATAATCCTCCATTTTGTAACTTTTAATCTAAAAACGATCCTAATTAGTATAGCGAAGGGTCGTACCGCAAGGAAGTATGCATACGAGCGTCCCGGATTCCATTTCCACAAACGACACGTTACGGGTAAAACTAACGTTACGTTGCGAATTTCAATTTTCCCAGAAGGGAAGGGAATCTCGTAACAATTTTAGGAGTGCACCGGCGACCTTCAGTGGTGAGTGAGTGGACTTCCATCGAAAAAATTATAAAAATAAAATGTAAAATGGCCGGAATACAAAACTACTTTACACTACCTTGAAAAGTTTTACTAGTTGTCAAAATTGAGGGATTTTTGTTTTGTTTTTCTATGAATTAATGAATTGCACGTTATTGGCGTACTAAAATAATGCAAATTTTAGATTAATTATTTGGCCTTCAGCCGCGTGAACGTGAGAATAACTAAGAGATCCTTCAAAATTTACTGTTAGTATCTGTAACATGCAATCACTTAATTTACTGTTATAAAATGTAATTAATTTATCAAAAAAATTGATATACCAAAACACAAAAAACAGCACTTGAAATTTGCATATTTTAAGGTCTTTATTTAGATAATGTTTCCGGGTGTTTTCTAAATAGGTACCATTTGTAATAAATTAGTGTATGACAGGGATATAGTAATTAGAAACAGATAGAAGGAGTAATGAGATTTATTAATGGCGGTCTTTATTTTTAAAACTAAGTTTAAGGACAAACCAATTTGTTCATCATTGAAATGTTTTAGATGTTAAAAAATAAAGCACTTTAAGCGATTATAAATAAGCCAAGTCCAATGTTAGGAAAACATTTCGTGCAAGTATATCCTAGCAATTATTTACTGTAAAAGTAATTGAAAATGAAATGTAATAGCAATTAAACCTTTAATGTACCATATCTAATTTTTATTGCATAAAATTACTGGGTGTCATCATGTAAACAGGAAGAGACATTATGATACACCAACTAACTGTTACGGGTAAAATGAACATTACCTTATAAATTTAAAATTTCCCTGAAGAGGCAGGAGCCCCGTCACGATTTGAAGATAGACCGGCTAACTATAGTGGTGCGGGAGTGGGTTGCTAGGGAAGAAAAACTATAAATAATAAGAAAATGAAAATAATCAAATGGCTTAAATACAAACAAATCACGTTACATTAATCACTTTTTCTGAAAGGCTTTTTTTCTTGTTATAATTAAAAGGCGCCAAAACGTATTGTCTCAGCAATTCGTTCGATATTATCCTCACACGGATGACGGTTATTTCGCATAGATCTCATGTGCTTTTAGTTTCTTAAATTTATCACATTAAGATTTCTCTACACCACTTTAAAACACTTATTAAAATAATTAAATTTTTTTTTAAAATAAAAGCCTCTCTCGAATACGATTCCATCACTGGAGTATCTGAATATCTTTTCAACAATATATTTAGCTTGACCTATATTATAGATAACTTCAAATAAAATTCCACCTAAACTTAAACTCTATTGGCATTAAATAATTGCAATACAATTACAAATATACCTAAAAGCCTAATTTCTTTAGCTCAAACTGGTCAGATATTACCAAATAAAAAACTAAAACAAACATTAAATCAAATCCAACAATACTTCTATCAATCTAATTTTTCCAGTTGCTATATTGAATTACATAACATTCTAAATTGCATTTTCGGAAATGCACTTAGTACCAAATATAAAAAACAGTTAAATACCAATCTTTCTTTTCACTGTCCACTCAAAATACTAAAGTTTTATGTTTTAACTAACAATTAAACTCCTCAAATGAAATTTACGTTTAAAATCAATACGTATATATTAATATTACAAAATGTTCGAAACTCCCTTGCACGATAATATTATGCTTCTATTTAACCAAAACTAGTTCCACTGTTAATTTATCGATTAACAAAATAGCTACTTTCATGCTTGATTCATTTGCACGTTATTGGCGTACTAAAATAATGCAAATTTTAGATTAATTATTTGGCCTTCAGCCGCGTGAACGTGAAAATAACTAAGAGATCCTTCAAAATCTACTGTAAGTATCTGTAACATGCAATCACTTAATTTACTGTTATAAAATGTAATTAATTTAACAAAAAAATTGATATACCAAAACACAAAAAACAGCACTTGAAATTTGCATATCTTAAGGTCTTTATTTAGATAATGTTTCCGGGTGTTTTTTAAATAGGTACCATTTGTAATAAATTAGTGTATGACAGGGATATAGTAATTAGAAACAGAAGAAAGGAGTAATGATATTTATTATTGGCGGTCTTTATTTTTATAACTAGGTTTAAGGACAAACCAATTTGTTTCATCATTGAAATGTTTCAGATGTTAAAAAATAAAGCACTTTAACCGATTATGAATAAGTCAAGTCCAATGTTAAGAAAACATTTATTGATATTTCGTGCAAGTATATCCTAGCAATTATTTACTGTGAAAGTAATTGAAAATGAAATGTAATAGCAATTAAACCTTTAATGTAACATAGCTAATTTTTATTGCATAAAATTATTGTGTGCAATCATGTAAACAGGAATGGACATTACGATACACCAACTAACTGTTACGGGTAAAATGAACATTACGTTATAAATTTAGAATTTCCCTGAAGGAGTAGGGACCCCGTAACAATTTTAAGATGGACCGGCTAACTACAGTGGTGCGGGAATGGGTTGCTATTGAAGAAATACTAAAAATAATAAGGAAATGAAAATAATAAAATGGCTTAAATACAAACAAATTACGTTACACTAATAACTGTCCCTGAAAGGCCTTTTCTCTTGTTATAATTAAAATGCGCCAAAGCGTCTTGTCTCGGCAAGTCGTTCGATATTATTCCCACACGGATGACGGCTATTTCGCATAGATCTCCTGTGCTTTTAGTTTCCTAAATTTATCACATTATATTTTACATTTCTCTACACCACTTTAAAAACGCTTATTAAAATAATTAAGAAATTTTTTAAATAAATCTTCTCTCCAATACGATTCCATCACTGGGGTAGCTGGATATCTTTCACAAATATATTTACCTTGACCTATATTATAAATAACTTCAAATACAATTCTACCTAAGCTTAAACTTTATTGGCATTAAATAATTGCAGCATAATTACAAATATACCGAAAAGCCCAATTTCTTTACCTCAAACTGGTCAGATATTACCAAATGAACCCATCAATAATGCTATCACTCTAATTTTTCCAGTTACTAAATTGAATTACATGACATTCTATATTGCATTTCCGGAAATGCACTTAGTACCAAATATAGAAAACAGTTGAATACCAACCTCTCTTTTCATCTTTTCACTGTCCATTCAAAATACTAAACTTTTATGCTTTAACTAACAATTAAACTCCTCAAATGAAATTTACGTTTAAAATCAATACGTACATATTAATATTGCAAAATGTTACAAACTTCCTTGCACGATAATATCATGCTTACATTTAACCAAAACTAATTCCGTTGCTAATTTATCGATCAACAAAATAACTACTTTCACGTTTGATTCATACCAACCTGTTTACCTTTAAAATTCACATATACATAATTAAAAAGTATAAGCATAAAAGCTTGGGTACTCACTGCTAGTGATGTTTGAACTCAAGAGTGTCCATAAACATCAGCATTTCCGATTTTTATTTTTCCCAACTAATACAGTTCTCTTAACACAACCAACACTAATGCTAAATTATTGAGGGGGTGAACTCTACATGCCTAACCCTTTTTTAACCGGTAGTAACGACGTTAAATCTAAGCTCCCTCTTCGTGTGTAAAATCTATCCTGGGATTATAAACGTAGTTCAACCTTATGCCGCACGTCGTGTATTTATTCCTCGCAGGGAGCTCCGTTTCGTTTACTAAATTTTAAACAGTTATCATGCCAATCCTAATAGTGCGGCCTCTCGCCTTATTACTTGCTCGTATAATTACATTTTAACGGTTCTAATTAAGTTTCTAATCTTGAATTGTCAATTGTTGTACTTAGTTGTTATATCACGTTTCTCCTTCTATAAAATCCTATTAATTGGGGTTAGCATCTGTTAACACAATGTAACAAATTCAATCTACGCATTTGTATTCTTGTTACAAGTTATCGTTTTACGTCTAGCCATTTTCCAGATATGATTGTGCATTTCTCACGAATTCGTTTCGGAGGTTTTGTTTATTGCATGACGCACTGCTTTTCATTTTACCAATAACTTTCAGTCTCACATATTTAATACTTTTTTATTACAATATACCAGCGTATTTATTAATAAATAACACGTGTATGATTTATCCAATTTTTTATTTTAGCGGCTTTTAAAATAAGTCATCGTTTTGGATAATTATGTTTACCATGTATTTAAAAGGAATAATGTTATGCCGTATTAACTGAAACAAGTTTTAAAATATTATGTCTAATTAAAATTAATTATTGTAAAATCTATTATACAGGATGCCTTCATATTTATTCTGTCTTTTTAAAATACAATTTTCGTTTTCCATCTAATTTATAGATAGCGTATCGCAACGCATTATGATATTTAATTATTAAAACCAAAGAAATGTAAGAAACAAAATCTAAATGTATAGAGAAAGTGGGACTACATGCCCAATACGGGTTATATTATATAAATTCCTATAAAACCTTATCTTTCAGATTTTGAAAAGTTGAAAAGTTTTCGAAGAAGTTTTAGTATGCGACTTTATTAATGCAAATATATTTATCTTTAGTGTTGAGACTGGAGAGAACTTTGCAATCAGCTATTTTGTGTAGTATGCTAAAAATCTATCATATTGCAACCTGAAAACTTAATGATTTTTATTAGTTTGTGGAAAGCAAGTAAATACACAAAAACTTCTGAGCTAATCGTCCTGTACTGAATATTCACACACAACATCCCCTGAAAAAATTTAGACTGAGCATATTGTAACGAATCCTGTCCTCTTGCCTTTATTTCCAATAAATACAAGTCTAATAATTATCCTTCACAATCACAAATATTTATGGAGTCCTGATAATGAATAGTTTTGTCTGGCATTAAGAAAGTAGTTCGAGCATAGTGAACGAAAATTAATATAAATTGTTGGTTATTTCGAAAAGAGAAAATTCTAATGACCGGTTCGCTGTTATTGCAGCTCCTCAGATCGGACCATTTCTCTCTGCAAAACAACCAACAAAGATCTTGAAATTATACACAAACCATGGTGTATTAATATGTGCAAAATGTAACTCATGCGTCCCCTATACTCGAATGTAAGCAACTAACTATCGGTAACTTTTACAAGTCCCCGACATGATAGCATAGATGGAATTGCCAGACAAAATTTTAAAACTAGTCAAAACACAAGATGAAAAATAAATAAGCAAATGGTCAAATACCTACTTAACATCGGCGGACTTCGTACTTAAAAGATTAAATTAATGCGTAAAAATAGCAAATAAGCTAGTAGTAATGTAAGCAAGACTGCATAAAATAAATAAATAAATGGTGGATTACCTACTTAACATTGGCGAACCTTCTAAGAAGGTAACACTACCAATTGAGGATGTTGGCCTATTGAAACTAATACGTTTCTAGCTACTTGATAATGAATAATTAAGTAGGTAATTGGTCATTCGTTTATTTATTTTTCATCTTTTCTTATGATTAGTTTTTAAAATTTTGTCTGGCAAGTTCATCTATGCTATCGTGTCGGAGACTTGTAAAAGCTACCGATAATTAGTTACTTACTTTCGAGTGTAGGGAGCACATGAGTTACATTTTGCACATATTAATAAATCATGATTTGTGTGTAATTTCAAGATCTTTCTTGATTGTTTTGCAGAGAGAAATGGTTCAATGTGAGGAGCTGCAATAACAGCGAAACCAGTCACTGGAATTTTCTCTGTGCAAAATAACCAACAATTTATATTAATTTTCGTCCACTATGCTCGAATTACTTTCCTAATGCCAGACAAAATTTTTCATTATCAAGCAGCTAGAAACGTATTAGTTCCAGTAAGCCAACATCCTCAAATAGTATTGTGTGTAGTACCTTCTTAGAAGGTTCGCCAATGTTAAGTAGGTAATCGGCCATTTGTTTAATTATTTTATGGAGTCTTGTTTACATTACTACTAGCTTATTTGCTATTTTTACGCATTAATTTAATCTTTTAAGTACGAATAAAACACTATTATAGCACCAACTTTACTGGTAATTCATTTATCTAGCACATTTATGTCATATAAACGAGTTTGTCTATACTGGAACATTTAATAGGTCGGAATTCAAACTAGCACTAACTGTATCAATGGGGTTCATGCTTATACACAATAATTCTTTTTTTGTTGTTAAACCAAGAAAATATCTAGA